>JAFIDM010123482.1:59696-81486 GCA_023159025.1 Thereuonema tuberculata | reverse complement strand
CAGTCATTAATGCAATTGTCATTGGTCACAATAAGAAGGGATTCTTTACACTTCCTTATAATTTCAGAATTTTTGGGTAGAAAAACGGTTTAAAAACGGTTTGGGTAACAGGATAAGGATAAGGTCAAGGGAGTTTTCTATTCCATTCCTTGTTCCGACTGTAGCCTCATTTACGAGACCGGCAGGGGAACACGAAAGGGCCCTACGTACCAAAAATATGGCATACAATATTGTGCAACATTGCCAAAAAACGGGCCATGTTTTTAATTTGAGTGGTTCAAGAAATCTTACTAAAGAAAATTCTGAAATTATAAGGAAGTGTAAAGAATCCCTTCTTATTGTGACCAATGACAATTGCATTAATGACTGCGTGTCAATAAGAAACGTTTATCAGTATGGTATGGAAGCCTAAAGACCTGATGTTTGCGAAATGAGCTCTTCGTTTGTCAACACCTTGTGTTTGTAAACATATTTCCTTCTAGCCAGCCACACCAGAGGGCATTTCAATGTTTACATACAAATACATCCCGTGCTTCATCCCGTTTGATCGTATCCATGGACGCCGTTTTGATCACCGCCAGGGGCCCAGCTGTGTTTCAGATGGTCATAACTTTTTTGCATATCTACGACAATTGGCTAAAATTGCCAAGCATCGATTGGTCAATATGGTGATTGGCGGAACAGCTTTTGTTGCTCCTTTAAAAGCCTGTCCCTAGTTATGATCTCCCACACTGATGTTGGCTTATTAATAAGCCGAAACTAGTCTGGACTATTTTTAACATGTTTTTAGTTTTTATTTTAGTTTTAAATTTTAATTCTTTTTAGTACATTATGTGCATTGGCTGGAACTTTGAACTTTTTAAAAAAGCAGAGCTTCTTAAAAAAAAAAAAAAAAAATCTAAATTATAAAACTCTGTAGATCTCTTTTTGCACAATGGCTATTTTGATGAGTCTAATTCAAATCAAGAATCAGAAATTGTATTTTGTTTTTCCATTCATGAATTCTTGAAAGTAATCTACTCTAATCTTTTCTGGATTTTGTTTCTTTTTTTCAGTCTTAGCATGGTTAACATCACAGTATCCTTCGTTACACAAACTTACTTTTCTAGCTCTCTGATTACACCTTTATAAACTAATTTTCTTAAAACACCTTCACCAAAAATCAATTAGTGCAATAGATTTTGTTTTATCTTTTTGCTATTAATTTCCTACTTGTAATACATTCAGATATATGGGGATTTCATTTTGCTATGACTGTAAGGAATCGTATTCCCAGCATTCTTGAGATCAGTGCCTTCGTATTTTTTTCTTTCTGTTCGTTAACAATTTGTGAATCTGGATGTTGAAAAATAAAAGTCCTATAAAACACATACACAATGAAGATGAAATTTAAAACGAGTATCTGGTCACATTAAAAGTTAGACCCAGTGTTTGTAAGTGCAACGTGACATCTCAAAACAACTGTTTCTCGGTATATTGCCGATCATAGTTCAGAGCAGTCACTGTTAACACTTAGGTCCATATTACGGAGGTTAATACCAGTAAAGATGGGGAAAAGAATGGAACCTCCAAATCTAAAGTAAAAAACAAGAAATACACACTAAACAGTAAAGAAAGGAAATTCAGTATCTGGTCACGGGACTAAGTTTCACGAATCTTTCAATTCCCTTCCTAGGACGACTCAGAATAGAGAAAAAAAAGAAGCCAATCAATGGTGTTGACTTGATCCAGTCGATATCAACAAAAGATGAACAGGTTGATCCACTTCTGGGTGGGCGTATCAAAACGCAAGTTAACATAAAAAAGGGGTGCAATCAGAAATCTACACTGAAACATGAAACCGATAAGGTGTGGTATAAAATCCAGCAGCATCGAGGAAAAGTTTTAATCCTATAGAGACAACCTTATAATGACAAAGTTCCCCAGATGCTGATGGACTTTATACCACTATTTTTTCTCTATTCCCAGTCCTCCGAGGAAGGGAATCGATAGATCCTTGAAACACGTGACCAGATACTTGTTATAAATTTCACGTTCATCATATGTGTTTTATAGGACTTCCATTTTTTTAAATCCAAGTTTTGTAGAATATGTTAAGTATTGCTTAATGGACAGACAAAATAAGAAATGAAGCTGTGCTAGAAAGAGTGGGTGAAGAAAGAACAATGCTGAAACTGATCAGGAAGAGAAAAAGAAACTGGTTGGGTCACTGGCTGAGAAGAAACTCCCTAATGAAGGATGCACTGGAAGGAATGGTGAACGGTAAAAACGTTCGAGGCAGAAGAAGATTTAAGATGATCGACAACATTATGGTAAATGGATCTTATGTGAAGACGAAGAGGAAGGCAGAAAATAGGAAAGATTGGAGAATGCTGGGTTTGCAGTGAAGGACCTGCCCTAGGCAGAGAACTATGTATGTATATGTATGGTGATTCTGATTTTATAAATAAAAATTTCTCTTAACTAATTAGAGAATGTTTTTTTTTTACTAAGGTTCCAGTTTGCAGAAGAGAATTAAAAATTTTTGATCAAGTTACATCACATATTAATTTTTTTACAATTGGAGAATAAAAAAAGATACTCGATCTTATGAGTTTGAGTCAAAACTGTCTCCCATAAAAAGCCTTTTTTTAAAAAAAATAAAAATAAAAGTGAAATTTAATTATAAGGCACTTTCGATACATCCCAAGACCTGATTTTTATCACTCTGACAGATTCAATCAGTCACAAACATATATTGGTTCAGTGTAGGTTATCAAGTAAATGTATATTTCTGAAGTGGTAACTGACACTACAGGAAGCATTACATAAGTGTATACAGAAGACTATACTCAGATTTACAGATCAAAACTAAAAGAGGCACTTTATGCTTCATTTCATTTCATGGGTTATCAATGGAGGGTTTAACAATTACATCTATATAAGGTATGACATTTAGTTACCATACTAATGTTGAAAAGCTTTTCATAAACAAATCATGCTTTTAAATTCCTTTTGCACCTGAATTTGTATTAAATCCATTGCTAATAAAAAGCTTTGTCTTTTTCATTTAATTGAATTTTCACTCGTATGTGATCGAATGTGTTTTGTTAAATTGCTCGACACTGAAAAACGTTTTTGACAAAACTCACACTGATATGGCTTTTCACCAGTATGAGATCGAATGTGAGAGGTTAAATTACTCGATGATGAAAAGCATTTTTCACAAAATTCACACATAAACGGCCTTTCACCTGTATGAGATCGAATATGTTTTGTTAAAGCGCCCGACTCAGCAAAACTTTTATTACAGAATTCACATTTGTATGGCTTTACACCAGTATGTAATCTAATGTGGGCATTTAAATTGCTGGATGTAGAAAAGCTTTTCCCACACCATTCACACATAAACGGCCTTTCAGCTGTATGAGATCGAATATGTTTAGTTAAAGGACCTGATTCTGCAAAACTTTTATTACAAAATTCACATTGAAATGGCTTTTCACCTGTATGAGATCGAATATGAGAGGTTAAATTACTTGATGTTGAAAAGCATTTTTCGCAAAATTCGCATTGAAATGGCTTTTCACCTGTATGACATCGAATATGTTTAGTTAACGCGCCCGACTCGGCAAAACTTTTATTACAGAATTCACATTTGTATGGCTTCACACCAGTAGGTGATCTAATTGCATTTAAATTGCTAGATGTAGACAAGCTTTTATGTGATCGAATGTGTTTTGTTAAATTGCTCGACACTGAAAAACGTTTTTGACAAACCTCACACTGATATGGCTTTTCACCTGTATGAGATCGATTATGAGAGATTAAATTACTTGATGTTGAAAAGCATTTTTCACAAAATTCACACTGATATGGCTTTTCACCTGTATGACATCGAATATGTTTTGTTAAAGGGCCCGACTCAGCAAAACTTTTATTACAGAATTCACATTGGTATGGTTTTACACCAGTATGTGATCTAATGTGGGCATTTAAATTGCTGGATGAAGAAAATCTTTTCCCACACCATTCACACGTATACGGTCTTTCACCTGTATGCGATCGAATATGTTTAGTTAAAGGACCTGATTGTGCAAAACTTTTATTACAAAATTCACATTGATATGGCTTTTCACCTGTATGACATCTGATGTGAACAGTTAAGTTGCTTGAAGACGAAAAGCTTTTCCCACAACATTCACACATGTACGGCCTTTCACCTGTATGTGATCTAATGTGCTTCTTTAAAGGACCAGATTCGGAAAAGCTTTTATCACAAAACTTACACCGATATGGTTTTAAACCTATATGAGACCTAATGTGAGCATTTAAGTTTCTTGACGATGAAAAACTTTTCTCACAAATTTCACATTTGTGTAGATTTTCGTCTGCATGTTTGTTTTCAAAACCAAACTCTGAAATGATCTTAGGCCTCTGATCTGGCTTTTCATGTTCGTGGAATTGCATGTGCTCATTCAAGCTGTGTAAATCCCCAAATCTCTTATTACATAATTCACATACAAAGTCTTGTTGGATTTCGGTCTGTCTGTTAGAGGTTGATGCGTTATTCCTGTTCAGATCCATTTTATTAGTAACTTCTTTAAATACGAATTCACGTTATTTTTCTTTGAAAATCAGCATCTTCTCGAACTTCAAATCACAAGTGTAAATCAGTTCAAACAAACAATCTTCTGTTTCACTATTAAAATAATTGCATCGTTTATGAAACAGGAATTATACAAAATATTGTATTTTTGAGTAATAATAAAATTCCTTTTTTTTTTTTTAATAGAAATTTTTAGTTTCTGTTTGGATCAAAATGTAGCCTCTATCTTCTGGGAATACGATTTGTGAAATGGTGTCCACTGTTTCAGTATCTGCGAAGATCAGATGCTAAGTTAACAAATTTTACCCGTACTGAAATAACTGCTGAGAAAATAAAAAATAAAAATCATCTTTGACCTTTCCTTAACATTCCAAAGCGGAAGAAATATTTTATTTAGGCTTATTGCAGTCTCTCATCTGTCTTTCAGGTAACATCAGTAATCCATTCATTCTTCTCTGTTCACAAGATTCAACGCACTAAAATCAATAAAACCTTATAGTTCAGTATTAAAACAACTGCTTTGGTTCGGTATTTAAAACTCACAAACTCCCTTCGCGAACTGTGGCTGCCACGAACCAGGAACACTCGAAACCGAAAATATTTGATTGGTTCATTGTACGACGCCTCTGATTGGCCCACTCTTGAACCCTTCTCATTGGTCTATTGACGAAAGCGCCATCTTATAAGTTATCATGGCAACTAAAGTCTTTTAAACTTTTTAAATAGATACATCATACAAACCAAACTTTAAAAATAATAATAATAATAATAATAATAATAACTAAAAGTATTATACATAAAGTTTTGGATATCTTTATTAATACGTACTTGGCCAAATCATCTTATTTATTTGTCGAATCAATGAAAGGTAAATATTTTGTTAACATTAAAGCTTTTTAAATTATTTAAAAGAAAAAAAAAAAAACAACAATTAAAATAGCTTGTGCATTCTTTAAAAATGTCAATTGTTCAGAGTTTCACGTTGATGAATGTTTAATAACAATATTTTATTATTAAATTATTGTTGTTGTTGTTGTTTTTTGTTTTGTTTCTTGTTTTAAAAAAAAGTACCTACAGATTAACATATAAATATATATGAGGGGGCTAGAATCAAATGCAGCTAAATCCATATTTTGAAATTTTACAATTTTACAATTTTTTTTTTTTTTAAGGTGATAACGTTGTATGAAGAAATCTTCAAAATACTTAAGAGTAGGAATTAGAACTCAATGGATAGCACACTGAACGCCTACAATGACAGGCTATTCTTTTATTGAATAATTAAAATACAGTATATTGAATAATTAAAATGGATTTAGCTGCCTTTGATTCTAGCCCCCTCTAGCCCCCCCCCCCTTCTAATAATAATATATTATTTTGTCATTACATTCTTGGGTTAACCTGATTTTTAAGTCATATCATGAGAAAAAAAAAAATGTAACTTTTCATGACATCGATCAAGATCAAGAAAATCAAACGCTGTATTGACAAAATATTGTAATTTGATAAATTAAACTTAGAAACAAATACAAAATTTCTGTAGGAAATTAAAAAAAAACTGAGGAATCTATTACCATTTGTTGACTGATAAAAAAACAAGCAAAACTATGAATAACAACTGTGGTCAGAACTGAAAGATATAAACGTTCAAAATAGGCAGACAAAGACGTATCAAACAATAGCAAAATTAGTACGGTACTTAAAATAGGAACTAGAAGCTTCTTTTGAAACGACAGTTATCTATCTTGCTGTTTAAAAGTAAATACTGTCATCGTACATAAGTTTTACTTAATAAGCAGTGATTTTCAACAATTTTTGACTGATGAACTCCTTAGGCCATTATGGTTATTGTATAATGAAATCCCTCATGCTTCCAACCGGGGAAAAAAAAAAAGTTCGTTAAAGAATTTTTGCATCCAAATGGAAAGCGTTGCTGAAAAGTGATATACTGAAGAAACTACGTTTATTAAAAGATAAAAATAGCAAATTTGAAAAACAAAAAACAAAAAAACAAGTGAATATAATTTTGTGCTAAAGCATAAATTTAAGGGGACCCATAACAATAAAAAAAAGTGTAAAAATAATAACAAAAAAAAGTACATTAAAAAAAAAAAGGAAAAATTAAAAAAAAAGTTAGGAAAATAAGAAAAAAAAAATCACTCAAACATTGAGAAAAAAAGATTAACAATAAAAACCAAAATCAGCATCTGAATAAAAAAAAATTAAAAATTGCCTTTCTGGTTTAATTACGGGAAGGAATTGGGAACGGCCGTTTCATCCTACAACGGACTCATCAGCCAAATCCCGCCTCCCCAATAAAAGAACCAGAAAGGCAAGATTCATATGTGAAATCATATTCATATGCGCGAGTAGCACAACAATTTAATTATTTTGCCTTTCTTTGTGGGGTTCACTGTCAGGTGTGACGGTGACTTTGACATATGAATCTTGCCTTTTTGGTTCTTTTATTGGGGAGGCGGGATTTGGCTGATGAGTCCGTTGTAGGACGAAAAGGCCGTTCCCAATTCCTTCCCATAATTGAACCAGAAAGGCAATTTTTAATTTATTTTTTTTTATTCAGGT
Source organism: Thereuonema tuberculata (assembly GCA_023159025.1). Lineage (NCBI taxonomy): Eukaryota > Metazoa > Arthropoda > Chilopoda > Scutigeromorpha > Scutigeridae > Thereuonema > Thereuonema tuberculata. The sequence continues at coordinate 74,315 of JAFIDM010123482.1, read as the reverse complement.
GCTGATTTGGGTTTTATTGTTCGTTGCTTCATAGCACGTTAATTTTAATTTAAAAAAAGATTAACAGAAAAATAAAAAGAGTAAATATACGGATTCAAACCGACAACCTTCAGAATATGAGTTCGAGACATTAAGCATGAAGCTATAGCTGACAACTGAAATGAGATAGTTGTAGTTCTAACATTTAAGCTAATACCGGAAATCCAATGAAAACCAAATGAAAATCCAAATAACTCGAACATGGGGAGGCGTTGGCCCCTGAAAATGCCATATCCGTATTGTTTGAGCCTCTGAACACGATGGTGAAATGCGTTTGTCGATCCGACCTTCCGTTCGGGAGTTGTTAGGAGAGGGGGGGGGACAGGACAAACGCAATAGCTAACGATTTGGTCGCTGTCACAATAGCTCCCAAATGAGTCGCTAAAAATTATTTCGCTAATATTCAAAACATTTTTGTTTTGTTGTTTTTTTCAAAACATGAAGCACTCTATTCATTATTTGAATAGAAGAAAATATCCAAGTTGCAATCCATGTGACGTCATGCTCAAATAGAAAATATCGCGTTGCCTATTGCGCAGCGATTTTTTATTTCTGTGTTATTTCTTTTGTTTTACATTAATTTTTGGCGCGTTAAATCTTTTGTTTTGCTCTTGAAATCTTCAGTTCAAACAAAATGAAAAATAATACTTACCGTACTAATACAGGGATTTGAACAACAGTTTTCATATCTAAATCTATAGAAGAAGACCTTCACAGCTGACTTTTTTATCATAATTTTAAAATTTAAATTAATAATCAACCAAATTAAAAAGAAATTTCTATTTTTAGTGATCCAATCCTTACACTCACTAGAAGAATTAAAAACATACATTGATATGTAATCTTTTTCATTTTCTTTTTCATATTTAAATCTGCCGTTAAAAAACAAAACAAAAAAAAAACACTTCTCTAATCCCTTTTATCCATGGTGACTCACTAATCATTGAACCACACACTGATAACTGTCTTTTCGTCTTAATTTTACTTAAATCTATAGTTAAAAGAAAAGTGTAAGTACTGTAGGGATCTTATCTTTACAGTCCTCTTATCATAGAACCGTTATCCTCATCACTGAACCGTTACATCTTAATTTTCATATTTAAATCTGTATGAAAAATAATTCGTATACCTCCGGGAATCTAAATCCGTTTTTCCTCTTCTTAGAGGACGCACACTATTACCATTGATCGCTAAGTTTTTTATCTTTGTTTCTTATTTGAATCTTTAGCTCAAACAACAACAACTTACTGCCACGGGGTCGGATCTTATTAGAGTGAAGGCTCACTCTCGCCATTGAACCACATCAGTAAGTTCCTTCCTCTTTTATTTTCGTATTAGAAATCTCTTAAAAATCTTTAAAGATTTTTAATATTCAGGAGTATAAACCTTTTAAAGATTCAGTGAGTATAAACCACTGAATATTATTAAGATTGCTAATTATTATTGGCCTGTTTGATTGGCCTTTAGCTGAAAGAAAATGAAAATAATTTCGAATTGATATGTGCATCAACTTTTTTTTTGGTTTTTTTTTTTTAGTAGGATTTTTTTTTTTTTTAGATATTTTATTTTCAATTTTTTTTTTCTCTTTCTCTGATAATCTGGAAAACTTAAATTTAATAACGTGGTTTAACTGGAGTCAAGGAATCTCAATTGAAAACACAAGTACAAATGGGCCGTGGAAGTCGATAACAAGGCAACCTTTGATACTATATCGATTGAATCAAACAACAAAGAGGCCACTTTGGGAGAATTAACGCTTAACGTTCTTCAATTGATTGCATTAATCAAATGGAAGAGATCGAACAGAGGCACCACTAGCCTCTGTGTAGTGGTTTAAAAACATGGAAATTATTAAAACTATTAAGCAAATACAAAATTAACATTTTTACTAACATCATCCACAATTTTAAAAAATAATAAAATATATTTTTCAATAAAAATAAATTTAACGCGTTTAAGTAAGTGTATGAAAAAAATTCAAAATGCACACAATGAAATAAGGTTCTCGCATCCGCAGCCCAAGAATCTGAGAAAGCTGTTTCTGCCTTATTAGGCGTCATCAACCATATTTGCTCTTGATGATAGCTTAGAGTGCCTAATAAGGCAGAAACAGCTGTCCCACATTATCCAGATGACAGCTTAGGATGCGACAACGTTATTTAATTCTGTGCATTTTGAGTATATATCTCAAACTAACTAAATGATGGAAAAAAAATACGATAAAAAATGTAAATTAACTAAACAAGGAAAGAACAGTAGATTAATTCTGTTTTTACTCGATAGGTGGTGCTGTCATTCATCTATTCTACAAAAACTATTTATATTTAGATATTTCACGATATTTTTTAATTATATACACACATAGCTAGAAGATCAGTTTGACCTGGTCATGGATTCAGAGGGATCCCAAATTTAGTTTTCCTTTATTTGTAAGGGTTTTATTCGTTTTTCAATTAGATGAGATTTAGGTTATAGAGAAGTTGGCCTAACATTGCAGCCTTTAGGATTGTTGTCTTTATTTCTATTAGTAGTTTTTTTCACCGGATTTTTTTTCCCTAATACTTCATCTCGGGTTTAAGAAGCTCAATTGCAATTGATTTATTGCATCTAAAACTGTGTAAAGGAAGACAGTTCAAAATTACATGAGAGGCTGTTTCATTCTCTTTATTACATAATCTGCAAGTAGGGATGTCTCTCTTGATACCCTTTACATAAAGGTCTAATGACAGTGTCCAGTTATGAGTCCTGCCATTACAAATATCTGAGATATGTTTAATCAAATCTGGGCTAATTTATAGTATATCGATAGTTGATGTTGTGAACTGTGTATCCCATCACCAATTTACTGTATTTTAACCTGATAACGTACATCCTATGTGTATGATGTACCATTTTGATCACTCGGATATTGCTTTACGTGCAGTGTTCTATGTAGTTCCAAATACAGTATGAACCTCTCCTTGCCAAGATGTCTGTTTAATTGTTCGAGTTACAGTTGATTTATTTAAAGATTTTCTTATTTTAATACTAAATTTTTTGGTTGAGTTTTCTTATTTTGTTCAAGATTGCCTATATCAACCGTATCAAAAAAAAAAGTAGCCAAAAAAAAATTTTTTTTAAATATAGCGTTTAACAACTATCTCAATAGTACTGTAGTAAAGTATGTTTCCGAAAATTTTTTTGTTTCTATTTTTTTTTTAAAAGAAAGGCATTATTTTTTTAGAAATACACTGCCCGGCCACTTTATTAGGTACACCTACCTAGTAGCGTGTTGGGTCTTCTTTAGCCCTCAAAACAGCCTGAATTCGTCGAGGCATAGATTCCACAAGATGCTGGTAACGTTGTTGAGGTATTGTGTACCATGCAGATTTGAGTATGTCACGCAGTTCCTGAAGATTTGATGTAGGTGTAGGCCTGGAGCGAACAGCCCGTTCCCACAAATTTTCAATCGGGCTGAGATGGGGGACTGAGCGGGCTACTGCAGCAAGGAAAAGTCATTGTCATGTTCCTCAAACCATCCCATAGTGATGCGGGCTTTGTGTACCGGCGCATTATTCTGCTGGAAGTAGCCCTCTGCATGAGGATAAACTGTTAATATGTACGGTTGCACTTGGTCAGCTACGATGTTTATACGCTCTAGCATCCTGACCCAGAGGTATCAGTGGACCCAATGCCCCCATCGGCTAGAAGAGTTGTTGAAAGACACGACGGGTCCAGACATTCATGCGCACTGCAGGGGTGTATCTAATAAAGTGGCCGGACAGTGTATTAATAGTGATCTTTCCTTGTAAATTTGATATTTTCATTAATCGCAGATATTGAGGAAGGAATATGTACTTTTTGCCGGGTTTACTGAAAGGTTTGCCGAGTACACTACCTTTCATGTATTCATTTAGTTTTTTGACTTTCGCTGTTGTATGAGGAATTAAATTTGTGACTTTTGTTTATGATTAAAAATAGTGAACAGTTAGCATTTTGCAAATAGTAATACTAAGTCGTTTTAAAATTAAGATTGGTAAGAAACTGTCTAATGAAGGAAACGATCGAATTACTGTAAAGCTGAGATTACTAATTAAACAATATGCACAAGATACCCTCAGACAATAAGGTCTTCACGGTACGACAGATGCATTAAGAGATCTGGAAATTACATTCCTGTTATACGTACAATCAGAAAAGAAAAGAAAAAAAAAACTCCTTAAACCACAGGCATTCATTTAATCAAATCACACTTCAAAACTTCTACTTGAAGCTATATATTTAAAAACTTACTGTTCGTGCCACTTCGTAATGCGTTGCATTTATCACGAGCATTGTTGGTAACCATGGCAGTGTGTTCATTGTTATGTGTTTTCTGTTTTTGTTGAAGAGTTCCAGATTAAAGATGGAGAAAACCATAGTTATTTATTTTTGTTATTAAATGAAGATCTGAATCATTTCTTTTTTGGTGTGTCAAGGCGAATACCAGTGGACATCAGCGATAGTGGAGTAGAAGCTATTGATACGATTAAAGTTACAGTAAGCAAAAGTTTCAATACCAAAAATTGCATCGAATTCACATGAACCCTATTTCACAATGGAGACTGCTACGACCAAGAGATTTAAGGGCTCATTCACTCGTGTGGAAATGGATTTAGACAAGACATCTGATAGGAAGGCGTCAAATTTTGAAAGACATTTCCGTTTAGATTTTCTGCAGCAGTATTGGAATGATTTTAAACTAGCAAGAAGTTACAGATTCATTCAGAGAGGAAGAAAACAGGGGTGAATTGGAAGAGCGGTAAGTTATCATTAAGTCAAGATTTTAACAGCTACTTCAGTTTCATTACCACAATGTAATGACCCTACTGTAGTTCCATCAACTGATAAACTGAACTCTGTGAAATTGCTAAAGATATTTACCTAGTTTACCGGAAATTATATTGAGTGGATCAGTTTTAGGGACTTATTGCTTTGGTACAATCTAATACTAACTTACAAACTATTTAGAAGTTACAATATTTAAAACTTGCACTTAAGGAACAACCTTTAAAATTTATACAGTCTATGGCCATAAAAGATGCTAATTATAATGAAGCTTAGAAAAGCGTAGAAAATAGTAGATATACAATAACCAAAGAAGATTTAAGACGCTCCTGCTTTAACCCACTCTTCAGACAGAAGACTGCTTATGGATAACTTTAATGAGAACGTTCAAACTTTAGAGGGTTTGAAGTCAACCATATGGGAAAATCTAATTGTATACCTTTTACTGGAAAAAGATGGACACAGAAAGTAGAAGATTCTTTAAGATGGAACTAACTACCACTCATTACCTAGACTATCAGGCCTAACTTATATTGATAGACGTTGTCAGGCAGTGGAAACACAGACGAAACAAACCATCTGAAGACAACAATAGGAAGTTAAGAAAGACTGCTTAAGTTTCAGAGTTTTCACGCTAATACCAAAAATGATAAATCTTAAGTATTCCATTTGTTGTGAGGAAGCATTACTAATGAACTGTTTTCTTGGCAAATCCGCCTGCTGAAAGAAAGGAGCTATGTATCTTGCATTCTTTGTTTTAATTATTTAAATACACAGTTTGAATAAAATGCAATACTTAAAACTTATGGAGAGTTACGATATTGAAATTATTTTCAAAAACTTTCAAAAAATTCTTACTCTAAAAAATGAGCTTGGTAAAAATTTAATAACACAAAAGAATTTAATTTACGAAAGTGATCTTTCCATCAACTCTATGGCTATGTTTCTTCCGAACTCTCATGATATATTAAATCAACAAACAAAAAGTACAATTTTCTGTTGGAAGCGACAATATTACGTTAAATGAAATATAAAATTTTAAAGAAAACATTTCTTCCCTAATTGCCGAACTTTTCAAAAATATTTACGACACTGGCATATATCCCAATCTTTGGAAAATTGCAATTATCACTCTTTATTTTCAAGGGCGGAAAAGTTACTAGTTTTGACAACTACAGACCGATATCTCTACTTTCCAATGTATCAAAAATTGTTGAAAGTTACATATCGAATGCTATATATAATTACGTAAAAAAAATGAATATGTTAAGCAAAAATCAGTATGCGTACCAACCTAATAATAGCACAGTTAATTTATTAAAAAACCTAAATGAAAATATAAACACCAACCTGAACAAAGTTAATACCATCTATATAATGTTTATTGATTTTAGCAAAGCCTTCGATAACATTGATCACAATCTACTTCAACAAAAGTTATATGCAATGGGTCTAAGAGGCAACATATATAATTTAATAAAAAACTACTTAAAAAACAGGAAGTATAGAATCAAAATTGATAACATTTTTAGTAAATTATACAATATTAAAGCCGGTGTTCCTCAGGGTTCCAACCTGGGACCTTTATTTTTTTAATCTATACATTAACTCAATTAGTAACTGTATTAAATTCTCAAACATTTATATTTATGCTGATGATGATCTTCTTATGTCTTGTGATAAAAACCAACAACAAGCTTATAATTTCCTCCAGAATGATTTAAATAATATAACTAAATGGGCAATAAACAACAAAATGAAAATTAATTGTAAGAAAACAAAAGTTATGATAATTAAAAATAAAACAAAATCATAAATAATGATTGTTTTCTTTTACTTCATAATAATAACTGCAGCAAGTTGCATCTCAACGACATAGATGTCAACAGTTGCAACTGCAACAAAATTGAGTTAGTAACTTATCAAAAATATCTAGGTCTTTATCTGGACGAGAAATTTACTTGGGAAGTGCATTATAATTTTGTTGTTAAAAAACTACACACCTATACATATCTCTTTTTTCACATAAAACATTTATTCCCTTTTAAACAGAAATTAATTATTTTCAAATCACTAATTGATTCGGTGCTTAACTACGTCATTGAATGTTGGATTTTTATAAATAAACAACAATTGCTAAATATTAATAAATTAATATTGAAAATTTTCAATAGTGTCCACATTAATTTTAACAAAAAAAGCTTATTGGTAAAAAATAATGTAAGGAAAAAATATAAAATCTTAACCTTTAAAGAAAGATTTATCTATAAAACAATTTTGAGAAATATTTTTGAAGTAATTAAAGCAAAAAACAATTTTAATGACGGAAAAACAACTAGATACAACTGGCTAAGAATTTTTAACAACACTAAATTAAAAAATAATTTTGGTCAAAGGATGGAAAACCAAATTAATTATAAATTATTTAGTCAACTATTTATTGGGAAATATATAATTTAGAAAATTTCAAAAATATTAAACAAATAAAAGAATAGTTAATATCCGACATAATTGATGAAAAAATAAGTCTTAATCTTAATCTTACTTAACTATGTTAACTATTAAGTATTTGTAATTAACTACCAGCACCTATAACTCAGGTATTCTTAACACAAGTATATCTAATTGAAAAAAAAATATTAATATGAACTCTAATTTAAGCCTAAGTCTAAAAAAAAAAAAAAAATTAAATTCAAATCTAGATACTGGATCTGATTCAAGCTTTATTATAGAACGTTTGGCACAAAGGGGTCCTCATCAGTCATCTATTATCTGTGTAGATATGTTAATAAATCTGCCAGAAGGGCAGATGTAGTGCAACTTGCTGTATTCCAAAATTGAAGATTATTGCTCACCAGTATGAGCTCTTGGCTTACCAAATATTACAGGAAACTTAGACAATTTGTAACATGAAATTAGCAGATCCTCAACTTCAGAAACCTGGACTTAAGAGATGTTGTTGGGTGTTCCTGCTTTAGCAGACATACAGTTAGGATAAACAGGGAATAGGGCCATCATATTCCTCAATAAAAACACTGGATACTCCTTGAAACTCGATTTATCGGAAGATATGTTATACGATTATCATTTCGTCAAAATCCACCAGAATTAGGAAATTGCACACCAGTCGCTGTAAATCATCTGACTCTAGTTGAACGTCATCTCAAATATCAAATTCTTTGAGTACAAAATTCACGGATGAATATCTTCCTCTCGATAATATGATAAAGGTAGAATCTACTGAACTAAAGGCTTATTATCTTCATAACTGTGCTGTTTTTAAGAATACCAGCATTAGTACCAAATGTGTTGTCTTTGATGCTTATGCCAAACTTACAAATGGCAGATCGTTAAATGATGAACTTTTAATAGGACCAACAATTCAACCAGATTTGTTATCCATTCTTCTTTGGTTCAGAAGGCATAACATTGCACTTGCTGCTGAAACAACGAAGATATTTCGCCAAATAAGGATGAATACGGAATATTGGAAGTACCAAACAATTTTAAGGTGAAATGACCCATCGCACGAAACTTCAGAATACAAAGTAATTTATAGACAGCATCAGCGCCTTTTTTTACCTGTGCGAACACTGAGCAGTTGGTGCTAGATGAAAGGAAGAAATTTCCAAATGCATCAAAGTCCTACAAGAAGATTTCTACATAAATGAATGTATGTAGATAGCATTGTTGTTGAGGCTGCGAAACAGCTACAAAGCCAAATTCAGAATTTACTTCAAGCTGAGGATTTGAATTGAGAAAGTGAGCGAGCAGCCAACCTAAATGCCTACCTCAGCTTTCTCAAGATCTTTTAGCACTTTACACAGAAGAAACAGTTCTGTCCTAGGGAACGTTGGAGTACTATTAGGGACCAATTTTGTATTAACTATCTGTTCAGTATCCAACCAAGGTCTTCATTCTCTCGCAAACATTCATAATTTGATCCTTTGGAATTAGTTCACCAATTGCTATTCGAGCTAACTAATCCTTCAGAAGCTATAGTTTCAGCAAATCTAACCATGTAGGTTTGAACTGACATTTCCTACCACCCGATTCGCCACTTCTGAGGACTTTGGGAGGGAGGTGTGAAATATGTAAAAAGAACATTTACAATTGATCATTGGCAAAGTTACATTAACTTTCGAGGAGTTACATACCACTTTGACTCAAGAAAAAACGTGTCTTAACTCACGTCCACTTTATCCAATGACTAATGATCCAACAGATTTAGCTCCTTTGACGCCAGGCATTTCTTAATTGCGATACCAAGAAAGGACTGCAAGGAAGAAGGGTTTCATCCAGCAACAAGTTCATCATTTCTGACAAAGCTGATCATCTGAATATCTATTCTACTCGCAAACTCGATACAAATGGCAGGAAGAGAGCGTAATATGAAGGTAGGTGATCTTATCTTATTCAAGTTTGAAAAGCAAGCCCCATTTCATGGGCCTTTGGAACTTATAATTAAGACGTATTGTAGACCTGGCAATAAGATTCAAACTGTTTCGTGCAGATCTCCATCTATCAAAGGCCAATAGTGAAATTAGTCAATTTCCTTACACTGGAATTCTTCAAAGCGTTTGGTAATGCGTTGCATTTATCACGAGCATTGTTGGAATTTATGATAACCATGGCAGCGTTTTGATCGTTATATACTGTCTAACACATTTATTTTGACGATCACGTTTGCGCGAGAATTACGAAATTCTCGAGATCTCGCCATTAGCCTCTTCAGCAGGTCTCAAGAAATTTAGTATTTTTAATGTCTGTCACTAGGAAAATGCTACATAATGAATGTATTGTTTGTTTATTGACTGATTTCAATTTATTAAAACTGTATTAAAATGTAGTAAAAGTCTCATGCATTTCCTCGTATTATAATTCATTTAAATATTTCAATATTTTGTGAGAAGACATGGATAGAGACTATTCTCGCGTAAATTACGTGAAATCACGAAAATACGGGATCGTCAACTTCCGTGAGTTTGTTAACAGTTGGGTTTTTTTTTTTATTGAAGAGTTCGAGGTTTAGATGGAGAAAGACATAGTTGTTTATTTTTGTTTGTTATTAAGTTAAGATCTCCATCACCTAAAAAAAATAAAACACCAAGCTTCCATCAATCTCCATTTTCATAACTTAATAATAGATTTGAGTTGAGTTTGAAATAAACAATGATCATTCAATACATCCCACAAAATGAATAAAAAAACCCAGCAATTATTGCGTTAGGGTTGAATAAGTTAACAAAAGAAATACTGTAGGTCAAAAATTGTACATTAAAAATCTTAGAATTCTTTCGGAAATATTCACAGGTATGGAATAGACTGTAACTTTGCCTAAACTAAGATTGGTTAAGGTTTTAGTGCTGCATCTGAGTCCAAACTATATTCATTCAATTACAATTTCAAAGGATGAATAAGCTAGGAGGGGCTGGAATGAATTCGTTGCTTTGTATCAGGTTGTTGCAGATAAAATGTCAAAAATGGATGAAATTTCAAAACACCCGCAATTCGCTGTGAAATGAAATTTATTAATCAATTAACGGCTAGCAGCAATGTACTTTTGCCAATGAGATACAAGTTTCTGCATGCCATCGTGAAAATCGCTGATTTACTTGATCCCCACAAACTCTTTGAATGCGATTTCAAACTGATTTTCAATTGGATAACGTTCTACCTGTTAGAACGCTGTCCTGAAGCTAACTGATAGGGGATAAGCGTAGGGGACAGATTTGGTAAATAAAGTAGATGAGGTAAGGTTTCATAAGTGAACTGGTGCAACTTCAAAATCATCTGGCGTGCAACATAAGGTCACGTGTTATCGTGGAGAAGTATGGGCCCAGGACGATTGAGTAATGCCGGTTGTTTGGTCGACAATATCCTTACATAATGTCAACTTCGTGACATTATATTTGTTTGCTGTTAATGTTTGATCAGATGGCAAGAAGAAGTACTTTATGGTAGATGCGGACCATCAAACATTGACCATCGCCTTCCTGGGATGAAGTAATGGCTTCAATTTGTATTTTGGGGCTCCATCGTAGATGAGCCATTGCCGAACATCGCCAAAAGTCATATGGTATCCATTTCTCATAATATGTGACGATGTGATTTAAAATATCGTTCGTTTGGTTGCGGAGAAACAGAAAACAGCAAACGTCTATGTTTTGTGCAGTTCTGTCAAATCATTTGGGACCCATTTATCCATCTTCTTCCCTTTGTCTATAGTCATCAAATGTGTGGAAACTTGCGTAGTGTATTCCCGGTTTCTCGGCAAGTTCTCGAACTGTTTGACGAGTGTCGGATTCGATCAAGTCCTTCAACTTGCCAAATCGATAGTCCCTTGTGGTTCTACCGGTGAGTTCATTTGCAAGGTTCATATTGCCGGATCGGAATTTCGAAATCAATGAGATGCCACGCGATCATTCACTCTGCCTTCCCCAAATGTTGTAAATTGATATTGCGAACTGCCTCTGCTACACAGCGTCCCAGTTTAAACTCATACAGGAAAATGACACAAGGTTGAATCAGAACCATTCTCGACCTTCCTAGAGCACTTGGAACTGATGCCTTAAGCCACATGACCACTGTCTTATGTGTAGCAGATTTCTCGCTTTAAATTTGAATATTACGAGTGGCGACGTTTTAATTTCTTAAAAAAAAACTTTTCAAGGTAAAAGGTTGCAAACCCGACATTTCATCTGCAACAACCTGATAGTAAATATAAAACCCCTTGCAAATTTGCAGTCTATCAAACGCTTGCGTTGTTAAAAGTATCACAACTATTGCTTGGCTCACAAAACTCATTTATTCAAATCGTTATAATTCGAGGACCAAGTGCATTTCAATAAATGCCCGCAATGAGTTCATTTAGTTTGTCTAAAACCCGTTTTGCACAGCTCGGGCGACTCTTAAGTAAGTGACCAGCGGCCATCTTGAACCGGAAGTCGAGCATATCATACTGTTTTCAACGTAGTCGATACCGATTCAGTGGAGACCCGATTTTATCCAATAACCATTATTTCCCTGATGCAGGCAATGGCTATCTAAAATTGAAAGTGGTCTGGATCGGAAGTCGATTTTCCCAGAAACCTCCGGGCCAAGGGAATCCGACGAGATATAACTTATGGGGCTCCGACTTCCTGTTTGGACTTCAGAGGATGTCACTCAAACCCGGACACGGGAATCGTAATAAGCTCTTCCTTATGCTAATCTACCCATACTTATAAAAATATTTGACATTAGGTAAGAATGTTTCCCAGTATTTTAACTATCAATTTAAGTACCGTTGGCAAAGAATCTCACATTGTTTAATATTTAACGGATATCACCATGTTTGAATTTCACAAGACTATTATGATGTCTTAAGAAGAATAAAGAAGACGAGTTGCTTAAATAAATAATTTACTGCAAACCAAATATGTGATGAAGAATAGTAAGCTAATAACTTTACAATTGAATCTCGTCGCCATATTGTAGAATATATTGGCTTTGTATATAATTTTTATTATTAACAAAATACAGCCTCTTTTTGATATATTTGTCAATAGTGTGGTTCATTAGTTCAAAGTTTTATGAAAAGCCGACACTACATCCTCATGCACTCGGATAGGTGATTGTAGAATTCATTTTTATGTTTACTTTCGTAAAATAGGCTAGAAAAAAAGAAATTTCAGAAGTGTTTTTTTTTTTTTCTTGACGTTTACGTGCGCGGTTACAAAGCATATCGTTTAGCATATTCCCCACCTACCACGGCCATGATTTGACTGCTTGCTGTTTTATTTCCCTCAGCTTTAGGCGAAAATAGCTTCCCATTCACCGTTTTCATGGTGATGCTTCATAAAAATAACAAATTGAACATTATGAGACATCTCTCAATGAATGAATTGATCCATTACCGTGGTTATTGCATTTTTATTTTTGTTTTCGATTCTTTCTCTCAAGCGTTTTAGCAGCGCCACCTATACCTACTTGCAACTGGATCGCTTTTGAACACGAACCGTTTACGACATCCCTCTGAGTGGATAGATGTATTTTTAACTTTGACCTTTTAAATTGTTTCGCTGTTGGGATTCAGGCAACATACAACAATTTCAATTGAATGGATTCATTTTACAAAACGGAGAAGATAATTCAGGTACTAAAAATAACTGCTAAAATATATTAGGAAATAAAAACAAGCGATTTAAATAATAAGTTTATGTTGATAGATAAATGTCGGTAATGCTGATATCTTAAGAATTCTATTAACTCAAAAAAAACTTGATTTTATCCAAAGATCTTGTTTCCACCGCTAACTAACAATATTTTTTGTAAGTGTTAAACATTGATGTATTATTATTCTTTTCAATTTAATGAGTTTTCTCAAATATTTTGTGTTGGTTCACAACACTTGATGTTATGGCGTCAGAAAATCACTGAAATCTCTGAGCTTTAATGAAGAATTATTAGATGTTATGGATTTTAACATTTAAAGCTGAATTACACTGCTTTCATTAAAGTGATTAGTCACTTTTCGTAATTAAGAACACAATGCATTTATAATGTAGATTTTACTAGACCTGGTAATTAGGGCAAGATTAGATCAACAAAATAATCTTCAATTAAGAAAATGAAAAAGGTCCATAGATTTAGTAAGTCAGATAATTTTCTATTTTATGTTCGTAAAATCATGAGTTTCGCCTGATATTGATAACTTAATTCTAATTACTAATTTTAGTAATTAAGGTTCAAGGGCGTGTGTGTGTGTCAGTCTTGATAATGGCTGAGTGTGGTGAGGAGTGTTGTGCTCTTTGGTGGAAGTGTTTCCTAAGTGTGTATACTTGTTTTTCGTGGAGGGTGATGAGGTTGATGAGTCCTCGGCCTCCCTCCTTGCGGGAAAGAGTCATCCTTTCCATAGCGGACTTGGGGTGGTGCATGTTGTGTTTCGTGAATATAGTGCGTGTTGTACGTTGTACCCCTTCGAGTCCGGTGTTTGTCCATGGAATTACGCCGAACGAATATGTTAGTGTGGTGACGGCAAAAGTGTTAATGACTTTAATTTTATTTCTGGTGTTGAGTTGTGTTTTGAAGATGTTTTGAACGCGAGCACAGTATGTTTTCTTAAGTGCATTTTTGATGTTTGCGTTGTCAATGACGCGCGCTTGCTGGAAGCCCAGGTACTTGTAGGTCTCTCTTTCTTCCATGGATTGGATGGCCAACCCATGGTGCAGTTCAAAACCCTTCAAATTCGTAGTCTTACCGCGTGTTATATGTAGCTTGAGGCATTTGTCGATTATTATTATTATTGTTATTATTATTATTATTATGTTTGTATGTTTCAAACCTTGGGTTTCCCCAGCAAAAACAACATGGCGGGTCAAGGACCAAAGCACATACTGCCAAGTGTAAAGCCGTGTGCGAGAATGATTAGGGATGTGTGGTTGTGTCCATAAATTTCCTAACTATGCGTGTAGTGTTGAGTACTACAGCCTTCTGCAGTTGTGCATAAGTGTTTTTGTGAAGTCCTAGTGTGCTGATACTGTGGTGCAATGTGTGAGGCACCAGACCAGTGGCAGACAGAACGATGGGTACAACACGTACTCGATCCTGCCTCCACTGCTTCTGGAGCTCGTGTGCTAGATCAGTGTATTTACTGATCTTGTCTGCGTGAGTTTTCTGCATGTTCTTGCTGATAGGCACTGCAGTATCAATTAGATAGGTCTGTTTGTTGACCTTATCAACAAGTGTGATGTCTGGTCTGTTGTGATGTATGGTTTTGTCTGTGTGAATGGG
>JAFIDM010123482.1:36254-49696 GCA_023159025.1 Thereuonema tuberculata | reverse complement strand
GTGAACAAGAATGGAATTACAACGCTTAAAACCCAGCTACATTTCATACTCAACGAAAGAAATACTAAAAAAAAAACAGCATTATCTCTTATTTACTTTGAATTTTCAGAGGGATTACATCCTATTAGAGCTTTCATTTTATTCGTAATTGAAACATATTTACTTTATTGAAGGAATTTTTCTTAAATTTAATTGTAAACATCAATTTTCCAAAAAAAAAAAAAATATCTTTTTGTTTTATTTGTCTAAAATAAAAAGCTGATAAATTTAGTATATGTGCGTTACAGTACACCATCACTGATCCGGCTCCATCATTAATCTGACACTATTTTCGGGACGCGTAATTTCAAATTTCCCATGTCGCCGCATCAATCTGCCGCTACTGTTTGGTGGCGCTACTTGCTGCATAAACACATTGTTAGGTTATTGAAATGACTGTTGACACGAAGACATGTAAATATGCTGAGTTACAAAATTCAGCTCTTCACTTTGGAAGTGGCAATGATGAACTTTCTTACCAAAATCAACAGAATTATCTGTACTATTTATTTTACCTGTGCTTCATTAAAATTTGCCTTGATTTTCTTTTAATGTTTCTTTTTTCTTTATTAACCAACTTGTACTGATTTAGGGGATATTTAGGTGGAATGAGATGGTTTACTGTTGGATTGATTTACCTAACCTTCTGTGATCCGGCAAAATCCCTAATCCGGCATCTTACCGATCCCAATGATGCCTGATTAGATAGATAGTGTACTGTATTCTTTTCTACCGTAACAACTTAGACAACGGCAAATGAATCTCCTTGAAACTTGATATGGCTATTTATGGGCAGCAGATGAAGTAACTTAATACTTGATAAATTTTACCTGTTAAGCAGTTTGCACGTGAATTGGCAGGAATTCCCGTTGACAAGCGTAACAAGCAAACAAGGAATTATTATCGATGTGTAATAATGGATATTAAACCATTTAGTAAACACTTTCATTTGCACTTATATTTAGATGATTCCAATTACATTGGATTTAAAGAGGATTGACAGATTTAATTTTTAAGTAATGATGAAACTATTTAATTAGGCCAATTAATAAACTACATTGATTCCAGTAACTGTATTCATTCACGTTGTAGATCGGGGCTGGGAACGTTTTGTCATTGGAAGGTCACGTGTTACTCAGCGGAGATTATATTTGTGTTGTGTGCTGCCTGCCTTCACATAACGTCAACATTTTAACAAAGAAAACAAGAGTTCATTAATTACTCTCCATACAGTCGGACCTCGATATAAGGTCACCCCGCACACAAGGTCACTTTTCTTAAGTCCCGGTTCATTGAATAGGAATTCTATGATATGGTTTATCGGATATATGGTCAGGTCTTAAATACCGTAATCGCATATAAGGTCACTTTTGTCTGTGATTTCAGTGCCACACTGATTCAATTCCAAAAATTTTTCTTTTCTTTTCCCGACAAAATTCTTACTTTCAAGAAAGAAAAATGTATAGGGGAGAAAAAAAGTAAAGAAAGTCTGACAATTGTTTTAGGAGCTAATATGGATGGCTCTGAAAAACTGTCAGGGGAACATATTGAGCAACATCACTTGAGTTGTTCAAACTTTGATACTGTGTGAAAAAAAATGTGTTTTTGAACATTCTGTTTTCGTTTTCCGTTCATATAGTTGTAAAAGCTCATCTCTAGCGGACGATTTTGTATTTTTTTTTTTAAACAGTCGTTGAGCGCATTTTTTGAATAGTATGTGTACAACTTTTGGTGTCTCTCCGACTATTGGTTGCAGCTGCAGGATGCTCTAAATAGGCCAACTTTAATTATAACCACCTTATATTATCATATCTGTTATTCCATCATTTTTAATGGGCAAATTATTAATATAGAAAGAGCCATCGCACGCGATTCATTGCATTTCCTAATTAAGTGAAAAAAATCATTGTTTTCCATTGTTGAGACTGCATAAAATCTACTGATTCAATTATTATTTGCACGTTCAACTTTATTAGTCTTAACAGATTTTGATTGTTGGTTTGGTGTAAAGATGAGCATTTTCAGACAAAAAGTTTTTATTGCTTTGTAGAGAATAAATTCAAATTACGATTTGATTTATTTTCCATTTCACTTTATTGCTTAGACAATTTCAGCGTCTACTGAATCAAAAACTTTTTTTTTTTTATTTTTGTAATTAATTCTCAATATATTCAGCCTTTCTGTTAAGTAAACTTTTGAAGTAGTCGTTTTACCTGTAAATAAGGATGATGATTCCATTTTGACACTTTGTTGCTCCATCGTTTATTTGAAAATTGAATTTGCGTGAAATTAGCGAGAAGCATCTCCTGCAAAATCAATAGCGGGCTTCAGTGCATCACTCGTGTCTGCAATGTGGTGGTTGCGTCTGAACGACGCCGGTGTTAAGAGATCGCCTTTTTATCTTCCAAGAGACCTGTGGGTCAGTCAACGATGGGACACATCGATTTATCACCGTCCGCTTCGCCGTATTTTAACCTAAAATAAAGCAGCACCCAAAACAGATAAATAGAAAATATATAAAAAAAAAAAATAATAATAAAAAAATAATTAAAAAAAAATTTTGTTTGAAATGACAAAAAAGTTGTAAAAATGTTTTAAAATTACACTTTTTACCTCAAAATGTTTCTTAAATTCGGAAAATTAATGTCTCAGAGTAGATACCTAAAACAAGGCTGATTTATAAAGTTTTTTGTAAGAATGTAAAAGAAATAAACAACAGATCAAGGCTCTTGCCAAAGGAGAAATTTTTTCGGTTTGTTTTTTTTTTAATTATAATATTAAGGATTACAAGGCAATCTTAAAAATTTTCATTTTGCATAAAATTAATTATTAGCAAATAATAATGTGAGTGGTCTAAAATATAATCAATACAAATGAGAACTCTATAAGTTTCTGAAAAAGCTTATGGCCTATTATTCCCTAAAAAATTTGATCCTCAAAATAAAACAAAAAAAAAAATATTTTTTTTTGTAAGTCGTAAAATAACGTTAACAAAATTTTTTAAGAAGTTTCATAATAATTTATTAAATAGAACAGAGGAAATCCCTGAAATACAAAATTCTTTGTTTTTTTTTTTGTTTTGTTTTTTGTTTTACGTTTGTTAGTGATAGTTTAAAGATGTTAATTTTTATTCAACAATAGTTACCGAGACCTGCAGTGCTAGACAATATATTACATTATATAAATTGATATGCTAAAAAATTATTATTTCTTAACCATTTTATGTGTTTTATATAATTTATTTTTAATACAAGGCCCTTGTAGCCTTGAAAATATACACAAAAAACATACGATGTTCGTTGGCAATATTGAAAATGTATAATTAAATTTACACATGAACTGGAAATTATTTTATTTTTGCTCTGGTATTTACTTTAAAACTTTACTCTTCTGAAAATAAGTAATAGATATTTTTCAATTTCCGAAAATAAAGCTCCTTGAATCAGATTAATTTTAATCATATCAAAGCGTGTGCAAATTAGTTTATAAATTAAACGGATTAATATCCTTATTATACAGATTGCTTCGTTTCTAATGTTTTTATGGGAATTTTTATCGTTTTTCACGCTTAATATCTTAATTTTAAAAGGACCCATTTTAAAAAACAAGTAAATATAATTTTGTGCTAAAGCAAAAAGTTATGGTTGACACATAAAAATTAAAAAATAATAATAAAACATTAACGTAAGGAAAAATTTTAAAAAAAATTAGGAAAATAAGAAAAATAAAAAAATTGAGAAAAAAGGATTAAGAGAAAGACAACAAAAATATACGGATTCGAACCAACAACCTCCAGCATATGAGTCCGAGAACTTCAATAAAAACAATGCCAAGCATCTCGAACATACCCTAGTCCCTAGTCCTAAGTTGTTTGGGCTTCTGAACACGATGGTGAAGTCCATTTGTCGATCCGATCTTCACCTTCGGGAGTTGTTAGGGGAGAACAGACCCCTTACGTGAGATTTCGAAAAGTTAAAAAATCTGTTATGATATGAATATTCTCTGAATTAAAAAGTTGACTTGAGATTTTCATTGGCCCCCCCTCTCCCTTTAAATGAGATTTGGTGAACCTCCCTCCCATTTTGAGCTCACATAATTAATGGACTCCCCATCCCAATAAAGCAGCATACTGCATTATAGTTTTTTTTAATAGGTCATAAATTTCTGAACGCTCTTTCATCTTTCTTGGATCTTCATTTTGATAAATTATCTGAAATGAATGATCTAATTTAATTTAATTTATTTTTAGTTTTCCAAAAATGTCTGAGCTTTCTCAGCGATAATGATTCACACAAATTCTTAAAAAGAGTTTTTTTTTTTTGTAATATATTAAGTAGTTTAACGAGTGTAAAATATTCATAGCAAAAAATCAACGCCACCACACACATACATTTATAATAAATTTATAGACTACATTAAAAAATCACAAACATTTTCAAAACGACTACGTTTCATTTTCAATGAAAATGAAACGCAGATCATTTTGGAAACTTAATTTTAATTAATTAATTTGCTAAGAGTTTTTTGTAAAAGAATGAAAAATTAATTTTCCTTAAAATATTTATTTATTTTCTTTGTTTTTCTTTTATTTTTTTTTAAATCGTAAAAACTATACAAATCAAATTGCTATTTTTATTCTAGATATATTTTTTTAATAATAACATTATATAGTATTTTTTATTTGCCTTTTCTAAAAAATAAAAAAATAATAAAATTTGCCATTCTTATTTAATTTGCCTCAATCTAATTATACAATTAATATAGTTTAATTAACTACGCAAGTAATTAATATAATCACAGTAAAGCGCATGCGCAAGAGAATTAATAAATACATTAATAATACATTGTTAAGCATTGATAGAAATTCATTGTTTCGTTTTTAATAATTGTTTATGAGGATATTGGAAATTTAAAAGCACAAATTTCTCGAGAAGAACTCTATACAAGAAATTTTCAAAGACTTTTTTTCTTTGTTTAAGTTAATGAAAATGTTACTTATATTTTGGATTGGTTAATAGGTGTAGTTTTAAAGTAGGAAAAATACGCATGTCAAATTTCAAGAAGTTGTCTTCAGTGATTCGAAATTTATTATAGGCCATCCCCTCACACATACACACACACACACATCGGACTTTTAGTCATTCTGCCCTACGCGATGTAGTACCTGACGGTGGTTCCGTGTAGGGTGTTTTGGAAGTCGGACGTAGGGTTTTAGTGAGTAGTAGTCTTTTATGACTGAGTCTCACATTACCAATTCCTTGGTATGCGTAAATGCATTTCCCCCGTCCTTAAAAAAAACAAAAAAAAAAACCACCATGTTGGGAGTCTGCAACCCATACATGGCGCGTCCCCAGGTGGCGGATGGGGGAATGCTCGGCAGAAATGCAGGGTAGGAGGGAAATAAAATACCTCCCGCGGGCCAAACAGACTAGGGGAAGGAACCCCGAACATAAACCAAATATGGCTAGTGCGACAAATACTAACCTTACGGTGCAGGGGTTCGGATCCCCAGTACCGGCGTTCGTCGGGAGTGAGCAAGCGGGCTCCGGGACGTCGTCATCCAGCGACCGCAGTGCTTCAGTGGTGGTGAGCTTGGCCACTGATGCATCTAATACGACAAGCAACAAAAGGAGTCAAGCACTGGAAGAACTGGGGAATAAGATAGACGAACTATCACAATATGTTAAACCCAGAAATAATGTGCATCATGAGATCAAAAGACTTGTAAAAATGATTCGGTTATGCTTTGACAAAGTGGCAGACCAGGATGAAGATGGCAGTGGAAGTGTATCTGAAGTGTCATCTCACCCCTTGCAAGAGAGTGAGACTCAAACGTCACCTCGCCCTTTGCGGGAGAATGAGTCTCAAACATCATTTCGCTTCTTACAGGATAATGAGATTCCAACGTCTCCTAGACTAAAGAAGCAGACGAAACCAAATACATTCCTGGAATCTGGACTTGAAGAACAATTGAAGAGGAAGATGGGTGATTTTTCACCTCGCAAGGAAAGTAAAAGTGAAAAGAGGACCAAGAATTCTGACACTCAGATCAAGAACTCTGACAAAGAAGGTGTTGAAGCAGAGATACCGAAGATCCCAGTTGGTCCATCTGAAGAATGGAAAAAGGTCAAGAAGAAGCAGAGACCTCCCAGACTTCGTTCGGACGCCATAATTGTGAAAGCAAAAGAAGGTGCTTCATACGCTGATATTTTGCGTTCATTAAAGACTGATCCAGAATTGGAAGAACTTGGATCATCCGTCACGAAAATACGGAAGAATATTGCGGGCCATTTACTGATTCAACTTGACCCCAAGGCCAAACAAAAAGTAAGTCAGCTTCGTCAAACCATACAAGGAAAGCTTCAACAGAAAGCTGATGTAGATTGCAGAACACAAACTACTGTGCTTGAACTGAAAGATCTCGACGAACTAACAGTTGAGGCAGATATTGGCCTGGCTATCCGGACTCAGATCGATGGAACACAAGATATTGATAACTCAGTGGTAAAATCTGTACGCAAAGCTTACGGAGGTACGCAAACGGCTGTGGTAGTTTTACCTACAGTACTGGCGAATCGAGCTCTGGAAAAGGGTAGGTTGAAGATTGGATGGGTGATTAGCCGCGTGAGGGAGAAGACTACGGTCCAACGCTGTTTTAAATGTTTTGGCTACGGTCATCTTGCTCGAGTTTGTAATGGTCCAGATAGGTCCAAATTGTGCCTGAAATGTGGAGGAGATGGGCATAATGCCAAGGAATGCTCTTCTGAGGAATTATGCTGTCTTTTGTGTGAGGGTAAACATCGTACTGGCAGCTATGTTTGTCCGGCTTACAAACAGGCCATACAAGCTGTAGAAAAATCGTGGAGATGAAGTTTATTCAGCTTAATCTCAATCATTGTACGGTTGCCCAAGATATACTGCAACAGACTGTACGTGAGGAGAGGGTTGATGTTGCGATTCTCTGTGAGCAATACAGAAACATCGAGGGATCACGCGCATGGCTCTCTGATACTAGTGGACGGGCAGCAATTTGGATCTGCGGGAATCATTTCATCCAAGAAATTCCACAGACACAACAGCATGGATTTACTTGGGCAAAGGTGAGAGATATGTACATCTATAGTGTTTACGCTCCACCAAGTGCACCATTAGAAGAATTTGAGTTGTTGCTTGATCGCCTTATATTAGAGCTCCAAGGTCGGTGGCCTGTGGTCATCGCAGGTGATTTTAATGCGTGGGCTTTTGAATGGGGAAGTCGAGTAAGCAACAGAAGAGGTGAGGTACTTTTGGATGTCTTCGCCTCACTAAATGTTGTTCTCCTCAATACCGGCTCAATACCAACGTTCATTAGAAATGGTAATAGTTCCATTATCGACGTGACATTTACAAGTGATTGTTTGGCCTCTCGTGTTACGTCATGGGAAGTGTGTAGTCACTATACTCACAGCGACCATCAAGCCATAATTTTCGAGATCTCCACTTCTGGTGTGTCAAGGTTGGGATCCACACTTCCAAGAGGATGGAACGTTAGGTCCTTTGATCGTGAATCCTTCATTGCAATGATGGAGGAGGACTTGGTGCTTTCGGGATCTGCTGATAACAAGGCGTCACGGCTTATGCGACTTGTCGCTGATGCTTGTGAGGCATCGATGACAAGACGTGGCAGAGGAAATCGTCACCATCCAGTGTATTGGTGGAATGCTGAAATAGCGGAGCTTCGGAAGAAATGCCACCGCACAAGAAGACTAGCACAACGAGCCCATGGACGAGAAAACTATGACGAGTTGAAACAACAGCACATAGATACCGGCCGTGCTCTCAAGAAGGCCATTAAAGTCAGTAAACAGAGTGCTTGGAAGGAACTTTGTAGTGAGGTTAATAGTGACCCATGGGGTAGACCATATAAGACGGTTATGGCTAAAATAAAAAGTAGCTCCTTATCACCTCCGACCTGCCCTGATTTGCTGCGCAGGATTGTTTCTACTCTTTTTTCCACAACAACCGGGGATAGTTTTGGAAGTTCCACCTCAAGAATGTGAAGATGTGTCATCTATCTCAAAAGATGAGTTGATAAAGGCCTGCGGAAAGATTGGTGACTCAAAAGCCCCTGGCCCAGACAGCGTTCCAAATATTGCTCTTAAAACCGCCATCCGGTATAGATCTGAGATCTTTCTAGACGTCTACAATGCTTGTTTACGAGAGGGTGTGTTTCCAAATCTGTGGAAGCAGCAGTTGCTCGTACTTTTGCCTAAAGGTAACAAGCCACCTAATGATCCATCGTCCTATCGGCCAATTTGCCTGTTGGATACGGCAGTTAAGGTATTGGAGAGAATCATTTACAATCGCCTGGAGGCATTCAGTGAAGGAGCGCATGGTCTCTCTGAAAACCAGTACGGTTTCAGGAAATCAAGATCTACAATAGACGCTGTAAGGGTTGTTGTTGATTTGGCTCGAGAGGCCATTGAGGGCAAACGCTGGAAGGGAGGAGTAAAACAGTACTGTGCCATAATAACGTTGGATGTGAAGAATGCGTTCAATTCGGCAAACTGGAACTGCATCTTGAACACTTTCAGTTCAATGAAGGCTCCAGCGTACATCAGGAAAATAATTGCGAGTTACTTCACTGATCGTATCCTAATGTATAATACCGAAGTCGGACTGAAGACCTACAACATCACTAGCGGTGTTCCACAGGGATCAGTACTTGGTCCTTTGCTTTGGAATATCATGTATGATGCAGTACTCAAGCTACCAATGCCCGAGGGAGTGACTGTAGTGGGGTTCGCTGACGATGTTGCATTGGTTGTAATCGAGAAACACCTGGAAGTTGTCACCCTAACATCGAATGTGGCAGGATCCGTCAGTGGCTCTCAACGGTTGGATTACAACTAGCAGATCAGAAGACAGAGGCGGTTCTTGTGACCAGCAGGAAAGCAAGGGAGATCGTTACCCTCACTGTGGGTGATCATGACATTCTGTCGCAGCCTTCTCTCAGGTATCTGGGTGTTCAGATTGATGCAAGGCTTCGGTTCGATGAACATCTTCGAATCGTGAGTGAAAAGTCTGCACGAGTGGTCAACGCCTTGGCTAGGATTATGCCGAACATCGGGGGACCTCGGCAGAGCCGACGAAGACTCCTGTCCAGTGTGGCTATCTCTACCATGCTCTACGCGGCTCCGATCTGGTTACATGCCACGAAGACTAAATCATATGTATGTCAAATGACTTCGGTTCACCGGAAATGCGCTCTACGGGTCGCTTGTGCATTTCGAACAGTTTCATATGATGCAGTGTGCGTCATAGCAGGGATGCCGCCTATCGATCTCTTAGCAAGTGAGAGAAGCGCGATATGCAGTGGTATTCGGGAACGTCGTGACGCTCACCGACCCAAGATCAGGAAGGCCGTGAAAAGCAAGACAACGGAAAGATGGCAGAGACGATGGGATTCATCGACCAGTGGAAGATGGACTCATAATCTTATACCTAATATTGCAACGTGGATGGAAAGAAAGCATGGTGAGGTGGATCACTACCTGACTCAGCTATTAAGTGGCCATGGTTGTTTTCTAGCGTACCAGAGGCGCTTCGGAATTGTCGACAGTGCGTCATGTCCGACTTGCCAGTTCTTGGACGAGGATGTGGAGCATGTCTTCTTTGTCTGCCCACGCTTCCATGAAGATAGAAATGAGCTGAAGAAATTCCTTCGACAGCGTGTGACTCCAGAGAACATCGTTGGCTTGATGACTATCTCCCAGGCTAATTGGGCGGCAGTGGCTGCCTATGCTGCCACTATTATACGGAAACTTCGTATGGCTGAGAAAATCAGACTTGATCAGTTGCGAAATGATATGTGAGTCGGACTTTTAGTCATTCTGCCCTACGCGATGTAGTACCTGACGGTGGTTCCGTGTAGGGTGTTTTGGAAGTCGGACGTAGGGTTTTAGTGAGTAGTAGTCTTTTATGACTGAGTCTCACATTACCAATTCCTTGGTATGCGTAAATGCATTTCCCCCGTCCTTAAAAAAAAAAAAAAAACACACACACACACACACACACACACACATACACACACACACAGATGACTGATGTGAAATGAAGCTTACATTTTTTAGCCTGAGTGAGTTTTATTTGTGAATCCCTTCGAATCACTAGGTTTGTAGGTGAATAGGTTTTTTTTTGACACTTACATGAAATAGGGGGCCGCGCGGTTGGCGATATCGCTAAGACAATGGCCTCTCATCTCTGAGTACCGAGGTTCGGTTCTCATGTGGGTTTCGTTGATGGTGGCAATCCGCGCTGGGCAGGTTTTCCCGGGGTTCTCCCGTTTCCCCTGCATTTCTCACACCATCCTTTCTCAGTCTTTCTCTCCGTCTGTCCTTATTTCCGTGGGATAGCACAATAGATCTTTGAGGTCGCGGTGCTCGGCTGTCAAGCCACGCACGCTCACTACATTACATTTTCGTCTATACGAAGTCTCATGATGGAACCCATAAAAGAACATATTCGTCATACACTTGTTCGGAGAGGCTCAAGTTCTGAATATTAAAAAAATATTTAGAATGCTAGGATCCGTTTGGAGGGGAATGGAGCGTGGAAAAAACCCCGTCCTCCGCCGAGACCGGGAATCGAACCAGACACCTCCATCCCGCAGTCAAGTGTTCTTACCACTCGGCTACCGGGCCCTTTTGTGAGTGTTAGCGACATTAAAATGAATGTCGGTTAGCAGACTGTGGTTCTGGAGAAAATTATATAGCACAATTAGTAATGCTTTTCACCTTCTATCAGTTAGTGAATCAAACAGAAGATATTTAGAAGAATAGCATTATTGATTTCATGAGGATCAAATCTAAAAGTTTAGAGGAACATGATTTTAATAAGCTTAATGTAAATATTAACATAAATCGGTAAGAGATCCAAACTTTTGATGCATACTGTACTCGAAAGGAATTATAAAGAAGAATGAGAATCTGTGTTTTATTGAAGATTTTGCGTTGACAAATCACAAAACTCAGAAGTTTATTGGTTTCATTTGTAATGTATTTAAAGTGAGAATTGAAAGAAAGATTGGAAATGAAGATTACAACAGGATCTTTGATTTCTTTGCAAGAAGATGCTTTCTTAAGTTTGTAAATTTCTTTGAATTTGATTACTCTTTGTTGTGAATGGAGCGATATAACATTGAGGAATATTGAAATGTAGTTTATTAGTGATAGATCAAGTTAGAAATTATCAATTTTTTTCTTTTTGAAATTTGAGGTCGTCCTCTGTAGTATAATCTCTCTATAGATTTCGCAATATCTGCATAAATACGACATTGTGAGTTAGCCAAGAATGCTTGGAAGGTCATTAATAAAACAGATGGACAGGAGTGGACCCAGATTAGACCCTTGAGGTATTCCTAAGTTGACTATAAAGTCGGAAGATTTTTGACCCCGATAATAGATTTCGTTCTGCTGTATAAAAATGAAGGAATCGAATAGCATTTTGATTTAAACCATAGGATGATAGTTTAATGATAGTTGCGATTAACTTTACCAAAAGCATTTTCAAAATCATTACAGAGGACATCTACTTGTTTGTGTTTGTCTAAGGAGTTAGAAATGATTGTGGGAAAGTGACTAAATTTGTAACTGTGAATCATTTAGATGTGAAACCATGTTAAGGTTTCGTGTACGTTGTTGTTTATATATAATAATTTCGAAAAGCTTAGCTGGAAATTCCAATTGGTTGATAACTGGTAATTTCACATTTGTCACCTTCTTTTTAACTGAGAAGATATTTTAGATAGTTTCCAGAAGGACGGAAAAAAGTATTCAATTTTAGAGAACGAGAGAACAGTAAGTGCAGTGGGTGTGTAAGAAGAAGACTGCAATTTTTCAAGATAGTAGTAGAAAGTAAACACTTTGGACCCACACTTTGGTTTGAGCATTTGAAAGACACATTCATCTAATGATAGGTTAAAACTAACAGAGCTATCTTTAGTTTTATTAAATGTAAGAAGTAAAAGATGTCTGCAGTTGAAGAAATGTAATTGACTGATTGAAAATAGTCAGTAAAGACCGCAGCAATAGCGTCATTGGTGTAAGGTTTTTGGTTGTGATAATCTTGCTGTCACACAATACACTGTCAACCATACATGTCGCATTTACAGAAGTAGGAAAAATTTCTGAGATTTGAAAATGTTACAAATAGACAAACTTTGCTAGTCTGATAGACAACTATTGATGAATTAATTTTTAGTAGAAACGAAAATTATAATCTGTAATTGACAGATACTACCAATTTACAAATGTAGATCTTTTTTCTTTTAATTGCTTTTCACGTATTAAGAATAAAGAAAATAGGGAAATGTGGGGAAAGTAGGATTTAAATGTATTGAGGACCCACTTATTTAATTACAGAAATCTTGTTGATTCTGGTCTATTTTTAAAGTTGTTAAATAATTGTGATATTCCAACTGCAAGTATGTATCGGTGTTGGTGTCGTAAATGGTATAATTACGGCATAAACTTTCCTTCCTAATTACACCTATGCTTTGAATCAACAAAAGGGTTTTACGAGCTTCCTCTCTACCGCAGCCAATTTGACTGCTGAAATGGATGGCACAGAGTCACGTGACTTGCAGCTGTTGTGTTTTTGATTTATCGTTTTATTCATACGTGGCGCAAGGAGTTGAATTGAAAACAAAAGACAACATGACTCAGTTTCACTGAAATATTTGTTAAGGTTAAACACAAACTCCTTTTAAATCGTTCGTAATTAAGGGAATATTTACTTTTTTTCTTCTTTTTTTTTCATTTATGGGTTCTCTTTTAGAAACAAACTCTATCGACAATTTCTGTAGTCAGTTTAAGATTACTTCATTTTTGGTGATCCCGTACACGAGGAACTCGTACGTCCGTCCATTCTGTCGGACATGAGTCGTGACTAGGAAAACATTGACTTCCGGTCTGCGGTCATTTCCTTCCTTACAGGAAGTGGCCGAAAATAAAACGTGTACAGCGTCGCTAAGGTTTTGTGTACATTATGATACCAGTTTTGTTTACCTTGTTTTGGTTAATTTAATTAAATCAATGAAACCTGATCACAAAATCAACTGAAATTTGATGAATAAATAAAAATGTGTAGCTTTTCATATAATAAAGTTAACCTAATTATTGTTATACTGTAATAAAACTAGCCTTCTTTTCTATGGAAAATGAGGTTCATAAAGCTGTATGTCATAAGATCCCCTTCTGCCCCCCTTCCGCTAATTTTCGAACTGGTGAAAGATTCTTCTTGAAGCTTGACTTGCAGATTTTCTGAGAAACTACTTTTTGTATTAAAAAAATCCGGTGTTTGCATTTATGTTTGTCTAATTATTTTTAATATCTTTTACGATATAAACTGGCCAAAACATTATG
>JAFIDM010123482.1:0-31254 GCA_023159025.1 Thereuonema tuberculata | reverse complement strand
AATTATTTTTAATATCTTTTACGATATAAACTGGCCAAAACATTATGAACCTTTAAGGAAAATGTCTATGAGAAGAAACTGCAATATAAGAAAATACAATGGTCATTTGGGCTTCTGATGTGTTGTGGTCAGTCATACAAAAGCGCACCACCTATTCAATTGTTCATACAAAATCCTCATTTTAACGAGATCTGTTAAAATTCAAAAACGAGCCATTATTAACAAATCAAAAGAAATAACTGACTTCTCAAAAACAACCATTTCGAAGGTGTCTAGCGACTGGAAAACAAATGGATCTTCCATATCCAATCGGCACAAATCAATGGGGAAGCCTTTCTTGAAAAGCGGGACTGTCTTACTCTGAGGAGTATATAGATTTGCCAGTGTGCCTCAACTGACATTTGATTTTAACGAAGCTCAGGACCCATCCATTTCTTCCCCGACCACGCGTAGAGAGTTCAAGAAATTCAGTCAAGTCGTCCGCTCCTTAGAAACCTATTGGTCTCAGCAAAGAACAGAATAAAACTGGCACAGTGATGTCAAAAAGGTCGTGATTGAATACTAGGATGTGGTCCGGAATGTCTCCTACTGATGGAAGGAGAAGAGTTTGGAATCTCGTGAAGAGCTGACTCAACCTGCACCGTGAACACTATTCCATCAATCTGGAGGCGACAATATTCGAAGAATTGGGGATATTCTATTGGTATGGACTGGGTCATTGATACCAGTAAAGGACAAGATGACATCCAGGAATTATTTGAGTATATTTGAACAGACAAAGTGCATCCTGCAATGTTGCATTGTTTCTAGAATGTGATGGCCCTTTTTTATAGACGACAATGCATCTTTCCAAATGCCAGAGTTTTGCAAGAATGGTTTGCGGAGCACGAATTTAGTAGTCTTTTTCATCTTCTATATGGATGAATATTCTGCATGGATATTGTGATGCCTTCACAATCTCCAAATCGTAGTCCCGTCGATCATATGTAGAACATTCTGGAAAGAAGTGAATGAGTCCTAAGTCCATGAACGATTTGCTTCAAGAATGCCTACTTTTTGGCGTTCAGGCATCTGTTAGACCAGTGGTTCTCAACCGGGGTCCATGTAATATTCTTCGGGGTCCACAGGGATCTCATTGAATTACACTTGTTTTAAAATGGTTTATTATGAATTATTTACCAGTGTGCGTAAATGCTCCATAGAATTTTATTAAATTAGTTTTCATTCAAAATAAAGCATAATCATTTACTATTTCGTTGATTATTAATATAATCCCTTTACTTTTTCTTTTATCGAATAGCTATGAGGGGTTCCACAAAAAAAAAAAAAAAAATTAGGGAAAAGGGGTCCATGGGTAAAAAAAGGTTGAGAAACCCTGTGTTAGACTAAATGCCGCATCAAATGCTTGCTGTCATTCAAAACAAGAAGAGACCTTACCCCGTGTAATAGTTACTTAAATTTTTGACGAACATACGTATTGTAATTTTTTTTTTAATTATTTTTTTTAACTATTCAATATTGTGAGCTATTTGCATAATAATAATAATAATAATATTTAAACTACTATTAAAATAATTTCAAATTAAGGAAAGTAAATTATAAATAAATAGAAGAAGAATACCAAACCAAAAGAAAACTATTTTGTTGGTTTAATTAGGAAAAAACTTTTTAAGTAATATTATAATGCAAAAATACCATAAGTATTAAACTTAAATAAATTTATTATTTCAGCGATTTTCGAAATAGCATTTTTAAATGAAACATAAATTAATTATAAAAAAATTATAATAGGCTTTCACTTTTGAAAGTGCATATTCACTAGATATTTCAGGGTTTTTGCAAAATTAACTAAACTTTGATTAGTATATTTATATTTTTTTTTAATTAATACATGATATCTATAATGATTATTATTATTTTTTTAAAATATTTTTATTTTTAGTTAAATTTTATTACTGAATATGTCCTCTATAAAATGAATATAATATAAAGACAGCATTAGTATAATGACTTACTGTTAAAAACTTATATTTGTGTTAAAAATTAGATTTTTTGTATTTAATTTTAACAATTTAATTTTATTAAATTTTATTTTTATTTAACAATGTGTAAGTTATAAAATTAAAAATTGCAAAGTTATAATTTTTCATTTTATAACTTACACATTGTTAAATAAAATAAATTTCTAAGTGTATTTGCATTATGATTTCTTTTAAAAATAAGAAAAAAAATGTGACTGTTTTTAAACATTTGCTTATTGACGTATTTTCACTTAATTTAGAAAAAAAAAGTAATAGTAATAATAAAGTTGAATGGGCTCCCACAGGACGTAATTGACTGGGATCCTTTAATGATGTCGCCCACTCGTATTCGTTAGTGGAAACGGAGGGTAACTGTATGAGAAGCCTTTAAGGTAGTTTCCAATAGCAACTACTGTCATCCACTTTAATTGAATGGAAGCAAACATACACTGACAATCCATGTAATGATTTAAAAATATTGTGTCCTTTCTTCCTGTAGTTTCAAAGTTCTAGTATACACTTTTCTTTTTTTTAAGAAATAAAAAAAGTGCTTCTCCCAGACCTTATCCTTCATCCAAATTTCCAGTTTCTTGTAACTAGGGAAAAAAAATCGACCAAATCCAGGAATATTTTAATTAGCATTACTCTCTTTCAGTCCAACGCTCGTCTTTTAGTTCTGTTGATATCTTTTAATTCACGCATACTTAATTTAATGAAAATCATTCTCTATATTCAGCAGAGCGTCGGACCGAGCGCCCAGCCTCAACTTCTTCCCGATGGTTGTGAATCGTTCGAACCTACACCTCCAACGCCCTAACAGGGCCTCCATGTCTGGTAAGGTGGCATCTTTAGTTTTTCTTAATTAATGTTTCTTTCGTTCGCTAGGTGGAGCCAATTTTAAAAGGAATTTGTAATCTACAGAAACTATTATAAATTTATTATAATAGAGATTATTTATATTTTAAGTGTGATTTGTTTTCAATTGAAAGTTAATTTTTAAAAATATTTGGACCGGGAGATTTATTAGATGACTTTGTTTGTTTGTTTTTGATAAAAGACGTTGAAGATAAATTTCAAAGGATTTGCCATCTACCTGTCCATCTTTATTAATTTAGAGGAGTGAAGCAAGTCTCTCCATTCACAATTAGATCGTATTTTGAGAACCATTTTATTCAAAATCTACAGTAGCTAGAAATACGAAATTTTGCAAGCCCACGTAGAAATCCATGTAGAAGTGCATAATCATATTTTCAACACTTAAAACTGTACATTGTATAAGAATTATTTGTTTTTAAGAACTTGGAAAAAGGCCATAAGAAACGCCACAACAAAAGCGCCATTAGTTCCGAAATCGAAACAAAAATTTGCAATTTCTAATAATCTACAGCGTCGTAGCATTAGTCGCTTTTAAATACCTTCAATCGTACCATGTATATATAAGTATTATGTAAATTTTCGGAAGTGATTTTTAACATTGCGCCAGTCTACTGAAAGCACGGCTAGTTTGTGATCACACAGCAATACCTCTATTATTTATCCTAAGAAAATGATTTTTTTTAAGTTTTTTATTTGAATAACAATGATATTACAGATACAAATTTCACAGTAAAAAAACAAATTTTTATTGAACAAAAGCAGCCTCGTTGTTACATTATTAATACTGTGTCAAACCGCCTCTGGCTGCTATGGAAGCTAATTTAGGCGTGAAACAAAGTTCTGCTGTTATCTTCTGGCAGATTATGGCAAGCTTGCAGCAACATGCTGCTTCAAGTGCCGGATCTCGAAGATAGATGCAGTTCATGGAGGATAAGTCAGGAGTCGTGGCTGTTCAAGAAAGGATCTGAATTGCTTCGTGGCACTGCCGGGAAATGTATACAGTGTGTGTGGACGTGCATTATCCATGTAGAAAATTGCTCCTGGTCGGCGTAACACGAATGGCAAACAACGGGTTGCAGAATCTCCTCATGTATCGCTATACGTTTAAAGTTCTTTGAATCACTGTGAGAGGGGATCTGCTGCCTATATTATTACACCACATATAATGGCCGTGTATCTCTAGACAATATTGCCAGGGTCTCAGCGCTGCCCAATCCTCCTCCATAAGCGGATGCGTTGATCCTCTACTGCGAGATAGAAGCGGTACTTGTTACTAAACACGATATGGGACCATTCGAGAGCAGATCTTGTTTCTCGGACAGGGCATCACTTTAGATGTGGCCTGCTGTGCTGAGTTATAATGACCGATCTCTTAAGAGACGATAGGAATAACACTCATGCTTTATTCGCCTAGCAAAGATTCGGGTAGATGCGGGCAAAGGTACGGGTGGTGGAGAGTGAAGCTACCGGAGCAGTTAGGGATTGTCTCTCAACAAAGTAGTGTGTCTGTTGGGCCCATCAGAGCCATGGCGACGTGAATGAGTGACCATTGATTCGAACACTTTCCCATAAAAGCAATCACTACGACCTAGATGGCGAGCGATTTTTCTACATAATCAGCCGGCTTCTCTTAATCCCACGACGCGATCTTTCTCGAAGTCCTGGAATTGCTGATAGGGTTTTCGAGGCATTCTGAACGGTTCCACAAAGCAGAATACATTTAGTAAGAGGGTCCTTTTATGAATCACAAGATGGGCAGTTCCATTGGGCCGTGAGGGTGAAATTGACGTTTCTTGAAAATTAAACTTTAATTATTTATTTATATATCTAATGAGAAGGTAGTTGCATACGAAGTTTCATTCAAATTGGATGTTTCCTTATGGTACTTCGATATTTTTTTGTTGTATACGTATTTAATTGTTTCTCCTTCGTCTATTCCCAAATTTCACCAATTTTATTTTCTTTATTTATGCAACTGCGTAAAACCTGCAATGTCTTGAACGTTCTTACAAAGTAAGAAGTTTTTTTATCACGGAAACTTTCCACCTACCGTTTTCCTTGTCTGCCTACAATTGTCTACCTTGTCCACCTGCAATTTGAATTGTTTTATAGTTTTATGATGTGTTCTTTATATGCCGTATGCGAATTTCTCATTTTTGTTCAACTACACTGCACGATCTGCTGCATCGAAACTGTACAAGAAAAAAAGAAATCAATGACTGTGGAACTCGGGGACAAAATGGCGACGATGCGACTCTCATCTATTGACCTTAGCCTGACCTTAGATCGGAATTTCCTTGAGGATTACATCGACTGAAACTAGATCTTTGGCAATTCCATTCATTTCCTGAATACTTGAACGCTGACCAATACTGGAACGAAAGAAACCTTTTAACCTGAGCTTTTCGTTATCTAAACGTAAGCTTTAATAGTATTTGAATTAGGTAGAGAGAATAAATTGTTCTTTATACTTAACTTTTTAATTTAACTGGAAACATTATAAAAATTTTATGAAATGTGTGACGATGTTGTAATATTAATACACAAACAACCTTGTTAGTTGGTTCAGAAACATGTTTAATTTCGTGAAATTAACCAAAAAAAACCACTTCAGTCTAGTTTTGACAGTGCTCTGTTAATATAAATCATTTAGCTATAGAGTGGAATGAATGATTGGTTGGACGTAATAATGTCCTTTTTTGGTTTAATTATTAAATTGCATTTTTTTATTGAAGAGGTTAAAATGAGAATAAAAAGGACAAGAAAACCATGTCAAGTTTCCTATTAAACAACAAAGAAAAAAGGAAAATAATTTCACGGAGGGTTAGTGAATTACAACTGAATATGAGGTGAATTTTTAGGATCGAAGGACTAAAAATATAGACTATTTTTTTGTTCATGGTCTGCGGCCTTTTTACGCCTATTGTGCAAGGCCTAGAAATCAAAGCGAACTTGCGCTAGACAGCGGAAGGAGAGAAAGAGAAGAAATAGACAAATACAGGAAGGAATGAAACATCCATGCCGCTCGTGGATTCGAACCCAGAACCCACCGCCTTGAGGGCATGCCTAATGACAGTCCACTTTTGGATTTCCGTGAACACTTAAATTAATTGCTAGAAACGACATTAACGTGAGTTCTGATGTGTATTTAGTTCATCGTAATAATGAATTATAATTATCACTACCAATCTTTGCGATGAATCTAATCGTAAGGAAAATACGATTGTTAAATACCTAAAAAAAAAAAAGAGTCCTAGATGGGGAATATGAAGCTTTCTGGTACGTTTTACAGTTGCTGAGATTGTACTCAACTAGCTACACATGATGTTGGTATATCTCTTCCATTCTTTCGTATGTCCATTCTATTACGATATTAATAGAATGGTTACATGTTAGCACCTAATAACATTTCCAAAATATTTTAAAGATGCTATTTCACGAAAGAACCTAAATTTTTAATTCTACGTCTTTAACTCCTAACAATAAAAAAAAATGTTGCTATCTTATACTTATCATGGTAGCAATATGGTAGAAATTCGAAGGGCAAATTTCGGCCGCCTTGATACTCCTCACTTTTCCTTACGGTACCTTATTGTAACCATAAAAACCGGTATTTTTTGGTAGCAGTATACCTCCTTGAACCTCCTGTCTATCCAAAGGTGTATAATGCGTTAGTTGCATATCACGTTTCGAGGAGTAGATGATGTCCGTGAATCTGGGCAACGTTATTTAGTCAATAAACACGACGTTCGATGCCATTGAAATGTTACTGATTTTTTTGTTACGTTCATTGAAAAGTTCAATTAATAAGTTCGTAAATTTTAAGTCCACATGTTTATGATTTACAACGATACTATTGACAAAAGCAAGAAATCTTGCAGGAAATGAGGGGTGATGAAGGATTGATCAAACGTTTATAATGCCTCTTAATTATTCATTGCATCAGAAGGTTAAAATAAAATTTTAATGCAACGAAATGTACTTTTATATAGAAATAACCAATATCCGACTGTCTGTCCATCTGGGAACACAGTAACAGAAATTCTAGGTCTATCCTAGAAATTTTAGACCTAGGTTCCTTTATTAAAAGAATTACTCTAATGATTTAATACACATAGCTTAGAGTTAGAGACAAACAACCAAAAAAAGAAAACTGCCAAATATAATCGCGACATTCAAAAAAACGTACTTAAAAAATTTGCTTATTTTGTATGTATTTCTCTTTCTTAAGAATTTATCTGAATAACAGCTAAATGTTATTCAATTCTTCTTTGCTGTTATTTATGAGAGTTGGGCTTATAGAGGTCTCAAGCCACAGCGTAACATGATCTTAAAATTGCGGTTTCCAACAAACAAACATACAAAGGCTTACATTTTATTGATGAAATTAGTAAACAACAACTTTTTTTTGAACTCAAATGCCATTTTTGATTTGAAAGTTCGTACGCCAATTACATTTTGCTGATGATCTTCCAAACTACGTTTCGAAATCCCATTCAACTATTAATTAAGCTACTGAAGAACAGATCAGATTCACCAGCAAATATAATTGGCAACTGAGAAGACACGTGACATTTGGCATGAGATTATATTTCCAGTTATTGGAGTGTATAGAGAAATAATGTCTCCGTGAATAACACCTGAAGAATGTATTTCAGTCATTGACAGATTTTGTAGTCTTTATTAAACTCACTGTAGTCGGAATCCAATTGATAAGAGCGATTATCGTTTTAATCTTTTAATCTTGATCACTAATTCTGGATTTTTCTTCTCCTGCTTTAGAAAATAGCTATTAAATAAACACTTATTTTTGCAATTAAATATTATTACTGACAATACTTATACTGATTTTAAATAAGTACATCGTATTGGATTTCAAAATAATATGGACAAAATAATAGTAATTCAAAACAATTTGCAACATCATCTTATATTTGATTTGTTTTGTTGTTTTGTTTTATTATTGATGAAAGATAAGATAAAAGATAAAATATAAATTTTAGGCCAGTCGAATGGGAAGTGGCATTAACTAAAAATAAGATAATGAAATTATCACTAAGATATCATTATTATGAAAACAAACATATTATAAATGATAAGATGAGTTTACTACCCGTCACTTTTTGACATTTTCTGCAGACAAACACAGAAAAGGAAGTAATAATCCAAGCCGGTACTGGAATTCGAACCCAGGTACAGACACATAACCTCGTGGCAGGCCGTCGCATTGACCATAATGCTATGCCGGAGCTGCCGCTGTTTAATACTATCTTTACAACATTAGATAAAAGCTTAACGTGTGTTAAAATTGCATTTAATAGAATATGAACTCACCAAACACAGCAAAACTTGTTAAAAAAAAGTCTTTATAATAAAAATGTTTAAAAATATGTTACGAAAAACGAAAGGAGAGCTTTCGGAATCTTGTGCGAGGATTGACAAGGGAATCGCACAAGATTCCGAAAGTTCTCCTTTTGGTTTTCCGTATGTATTTTTCAACATTTTTATTATAAAGACTTTTTAACAATTTTTGGTGTGTTTGATGATTTCTTATTCTATTAAAAAAAAACTTTAAAATATAAGACACAACACATTTTACATATAGTTCAGCATGTAGAGCTATTATAACTCTGATAGTAATGTTTTTCAGTTAAATGTTTAATACAAACTATTGTCAGTACCAGCTTGATAAATCGAACTATGACCCCTGTATCTTTGGCAGTGCTGCTAAGCAGATTCAAACTAAAACATTTATCTGGAGATGGATAGGACGATATAAACTGTAAAAATGTTTGCTATTCCGGTTTTCCTTGTCTAAATGCATCCTAAGCCTTCTGTCAAATGTGGACTGGTTTTCGTTCTAGGGAATTAATAAAGCATCGGATTAGCCGTACCGGCGTGATCGTGCGGTCTCAGGCGTCGGTCTGTCATGCGGCCTGTGTGCCGGTACCCGGGTTCAAATCCCGGTCGAGAGCATGGATGTTTCTTCTTCTGTGTTTCGTCCGTTTCTCCCCTGGGACTTACTATCTCAGGGTTATTTCTGGACGGGATGTGAATCTCGTCCCCCTCTGGAATTTCCTAGCCTCACCCTGAATTTGTCAGGTAGGGCTAGCCCATGGTCCATAGTTGGCCAAAGACGATGAAAGGAAGGAAAGTATCGGATTGAGAATTCGTCCCGTCACACTGATACTTCGCTGGAGTTTCTACCTCCCACGCTGTCACTTTCTTTATCCTTGAAATGGACTTGAAGCTATAGCAAAAATTAAAAGTTTCTATTTTTAACATATAGGATTCTCTAAAAAGAAGTTCGTTTAAGTTCGTTTTGAAA
This sequence comes from Thereuonema tuberculata, assembly GCA_023159025.1. Taxonomy (NCBI): domain Eukaryota; kingdom Metazoa; phylum Arthropoda; class Chilopoda; order Scutigeromorpha; family Scutigeridae; genus Thereuonema; species Thereuonema tuberculata. The sequence continues at coordinate 22,029 of JAFIDM010123482.1, read as the reverse complement.
ATAAACACCAGGTAAAGGTACTTCAATATGAAAATTAAATAAAATGTATCTAAATTTTTATTTATTTATTTAAAATAAATATTTACAAAAATAACCTACATTGAATTTCCAGACCTTCTATCTTACATGTATATTGTATATTCTACGTCTCTTCTATTTATTTATAATTTTTTTATTAATAAGTAATTATTTTTATTTTTTTTTAAATTAATTTACATAAGAAGTCTTGTATGTTGAGAATATGTAAGTTAACTTAGCAGGAATTAAGTAAATATAGATGTTTATAGCCGTGTTTCTGTCTGTTTTAAGATTGTACCAGAATGAAAGCTGTGTGAAGCATCTGTTGGTATCAATGAAACTGGCCTTGGAATCTCTCCATCTCCCTCCCTGTGAATGGGTTGTACTTCGCTCCACGACGCCAGCGCCTCGGCACGGCACAGTCGACGTTGTCAGGATAGCATGGCCGGACGCACAGGTTCCGTGCACGGGAGGCTATTCCCGTCCACGGTCGGGGACGGAACGATACAGCGGCAACACCAACCCAAGCGCCCGGCAGTGTCAGCCAGCAGCCCCGTGCCGATCGAGGCCGTGTTTCTCCACGCTCCGCCATCAGGAGTTAAGCCTACTGAGGCCGGGATACCCTAGCACTCGAGGTAAGCCCGATCGAATTGTTGTCTGCGGCACCCACGAAAATGCGGCAAACTGACCTAGAAATCCTGTCAGTTATCAACCGCGTAATAGACACGGAAATTCGGCGGATTCCTTTACCACTCCTTCAAAATCAATAATGCATTAAAATAAAAGTCACGCGCGGGAATTGTGGCTGTTAAAGAAAAAAAAAATGCCGATTCAGGAATTCGCGATCAAAGGCAGATCTTTCATTAAGTTAAAATGAATGCAATAACTTCCAGCACCTAATTTACCGGGATATTGGGAGACATTCCAGAGACTGAAAGGTCTCTATTCCAGAATTCCTTTTAAAGAGTACCGTTTTAGAAACAAACCCGGAATCTAAAAGGATCCCGCAAGATCAGATATCCAAGAACATAAGTAACTATTTGCCTACTTTCATTTTAATCGTGTCAATTAATTTTCACTTAATTTCATTAGCAATTTTAAGATAACACAATCTTTACTCTTTCTTGAGCTGTAGCGTCACTCTCCTGTGGCCTTTCTACGCAAGATAAAAGTACAATATTGATTTTACCGCCAAGTACCTAACTTTACATTACATAACGTTACGCCCTGTTCTGAAAATCGGGCAGTTTAAATACTGTTTACTTCTGCTTTTAAATTCGATGGCGTTGTCAAGCGAATTAAAATGTCCTGGCTTATTTTATTGTGGAACGAAATAGTCAATATTTACGTTGGATTACAAAGGATTTTATTTCTTTTATTTCGGAATAACCCTTAAGCTGCTGCGAATGTTGAAAGGGGAATTTGTGAATTCGTTTATTGGGTTGTGTCGCTTGAAGTTCAGTGGCTCTATGGTTGAAAAATATTGACGTCAATAACAAACAAAAATGATAACATCCTGTGGGATCTTAAATCGTCAACTGTCTTTTGTTTCTTTTGCTGTTTATAACTATAGCTTTGTTGTTTAAGATTGTATTTATTTTAAGATGCAAACGCTGATTTTATTTAATAATAATAACTATACAATTGTAATAAATTAGAAGAAATTGTAGTAAAAACTTTATATCTTTACTTTTTCTCTTGTTTAAATCTATTATCAGTAATAAAAATTATGAATGGGGTAAATTTTATTAAAAGTTCAGATGGGAAAAAAATCATGTTTCACACAAGTGGATATTAAAAATTTTGTAAGTTATAAAAAGTTATAAAAAATAAATACACTAAAAAATACTTTATTCCCTACTTTTAGGTCACAATGAAAACGGTTGTCTTATTTTTTTTGATAACTTTTAATGAAGTTTTTAATATTCAATTGTGTGAAAAATGCTTGGGTTTTTTTGCTATCAAAATAGTTGTGTTTAGAAAGTGAAAATTTGCTTAAATACATAAAAATAGCTTATAAAAAAAAAAGTTTCCTTAATTTTTAGAATCACATTTATTTAGGCTACTGCGTAGTCTTTTGCCTTCGATTTCTTCTTATTGTTTTTTTTCTTTTTCTTTTCTAAATGTAATTGTAGAATAACCGAATATTTAATAAGCAAATTACTTAACTTCTATTAATTAATTATTTAATTCATATTAAATTTTGTAAAATGCAGAATTGCATTATGTCGTTATGGGGCAATTAGGAAATTTTAATTAGCTTATTTTTCCAATCAAGTTCAGAAAATTTTAAATTATTAATTGTAAAATTTTAAATCAATTTTGATAATTATTAATTGTAATTTCAATCTAGAAATTTTCTTTAATTTAATCTTTTGATTATTTTTTTTTAAATCTTTGAATGATTTAAGCTTCCAAATAAATATTTGAGCATCACAATATAAAGGAATCTTTTAATCGATTTGAAAAGTCTCCAGTGTAAACGCATCCAGCCTTAAAGCTAGTAGCTCATTTGTTCCTCACGGAGTTTCACCAAAAAAATCAAGGTTATTTAATGCCAGGCTAAATTATGACTTTTATTTAAATTCGTGAATTTGATCATTAAAATACTTAGAGATGTTTGTATGTTTACAGAAAAATAGGGTTAAATTAAGGAATGATTAACAATATGTAATACAGGCTTACTCTTCGCGATATCATGGCAATAGTATGCAGAAAAAGCTGAGTCATGTCTAATTATGCAGTTCCCACTAAATGTATGCCAGTTAAATGATACCATAAATTGACTATTCAGAGTTGGAACAAGTCGATCTTTTAGTTTCTCTTCTATGTATAAATTCATACATTCATAAATACATGTAGAACGAAAGATGACAACAATGGTTGTATTGTTTGGATTTTTCTGTCTGTTTGATCATTTATACACTTTCTTTATAGTGATCAGTGACGAAAATCAGATCAAGTGCTCAATTATTTTTCCCCTTTCTTTTACGATTTTTTTCCTTATGTATATATAAATATATATGTTGTTTTAGTATGTTAATATTCTGCCAAACAGCGTCCTCTAGCACATTCGGATGGCTTTTGCGGACATATAGTTCGTTCCACTATGAATACGGTTTGTTTTCGTATTCCTGACCTATCTTTAAAGTTTGTACAGGGAATTTTGAATCACCCTGTATGTATTGTTATTCGTACCAAGATTTGTCTATGTAACAACTCATGCTAGGAAACTGCAAAAAAAAAAAAAAAATCTCCTGGCAATATTTCTATCTTGTCTTTTTTTTTTTAGGTGTATATCCCATAAGTAATGTCCGAAAATGTTTCTTTTTCTAAATTTCTAAATTTGTGATTTACAGGATGACTTAATACTTTATCACTCTGAATTGATTAAAGCTTAAGTATTATTTAAAATTTGTGATTGAAGTTTTGCCATTTTTAACAAATGTAGGTCGTATTTCTGAAGTTGGCAGTGTGTGTGTCAGAGGAAGGGGGGGTTGTGGGGCACAGCAAGGCCTCTTCCAAAGAATAGAATTTACAGAAATAGCTACTACACTCTTGGCCGCGAATCTCAAACATTACGTCATGTCCAAACCGAATTGCACAGAACAATATTTTGTTGTTGACGTCAGCTTGTCTCTTTTATGAATTAAAATCTAATGAAAGAACTACATTAGTTTAATAATTCACTATTGTCAGTGCAGTATTTTAGGCAATAATATTTATAAGCAATAACTTTGGAAACACGTTTCCAAAATTTCCGTCATGTTCAAATTCCTCATGTGGAGAGAAGATTCCATAGGTGTTTTGCTAGTCTTTTGATGTGGAAGGACAATGGGCACAAATATATGGGAAGTTGCCCCATCCCTATATAGTGATAAGATATATATCTACAGAAAGATCTCCTTAAATAGAACATACAGTGAAGTCTCACTTGTACGAAACTCACTTATACGAAACATTCAGTTGTAGGAAGAATTTCTCATTCCCCGGCGAAACCCCCATAGTCCTATATGTAATTCACTTATACGAAATATTCACCTACACGAATAATTTTTGGTTCCCCCTCATATTCGTATAAGAGAGACTTCACTGTATTTTATTATTACGACTCGTCTCAATTATTAGTCCGTTTAGAGTTATATAATTCTAGATATGACTATCTAGTTGCCATCGTAATTCTCGAATTTATTATTTAATTAACTTTTAATAATTATTATATGTAATTAATAATTAATACTTGTAAACAACAATTATTTACATGTAAAAAATGAAAATAATATTTACTGTTATTGAAAATAATTATTAAATGATAATTAATTAATACATCCGGGAATTAAGATGTCAACTAGATAAGTCATATCTAGAATTATATAATTCCGAACGGACTAATAATTGAGACAAGTCGTAATAATAAAAAATGTTCTATTTATGGAGATCTTTCTATAGGTATATATATATATATATATACAGTCGGACCTCCATTTAACGAAGTCGCTAAGTCCCGAAAAAAAGTTCGTTATATGGAAAATTCGTTAAATAGATTCATCTTTTAAAATAACTTTAAACTACATAAAACAGATTTAAAATACATAAACAATAAATATTATTAAAAAAAGTAATAATTTTAATGACATAAAGCATACATTACCACATGCGAACTTAAATTTTACTATTTTTATTTTTTTTTTTTTTTTTGAAAAAGTATTTTGCTTATGGTACGTCTGGCATCTTTGCAATGCACCAAAAACCCCTTCAGTATTTTCTTCAAATTGTAATCCGCGTCGGATTGTTTCAAATGATTTTAGCATTTCATCATACGAAGGTTTTTTGATTTTTGCATCATGATCATTTCCATTTTCATCATCTTCATCTTCATCGCAATTCGTAGCTGTATTGTTTTTATTTTTCACACTGCCCAAAATATCCGATTCAGTTAGTGTTTCCGAGGTCTCAACTTCAAAATCAAGTGAAAGATAATCATCAATCAGTACATCATCGTTAATTTCTTCTTTTTCCCTCAGCTGTATCCACACTTCTTTCATTTCCTCTAAGGAAATGTTGATAATAAAAACATTTCAAGGAGAAAAAAAAATAGATACCACAAAAAAGTTCGTTAAATAGAAAATGCACTTCGCTATTGGGAGGTTATTTTACGAAGAAATTAGCAAAATGTTCTTGGTTCCAAAGAAAAGTTCGCAAAATAGAGAAATTCGCAAAATAGAGGTTCGTTAAATAGAGGTCCGACTATATATATATATATATATATATATATATATATATATATATATATATATATATATATATCTCTTATCGCTAAACAGGGGTGGGGCAAATCTGCCCATTCTCATTTCTTTTAATCGATAAGTTTTCTTAAAATTTTGCAAACTTTTTGTTCTAAAACCAGAATTCCATGTTTTCAAAACTTCCCAAATTCTTACTAAATATTTTATCAAATTAAAATAACCCGAGACATTAATAATGCAAAATAACTACGCAGAATTGCTTTTCCGAAAACGCTGCTGAGGTCTATTAATAAAACGAATGAAATTCTGAAGCGTGAATTCTGTTGCGTGACGAAGAAGATCGAAACTTCAAAAACACTTGGTTTTGTTTGAAGCAGAGCTTTCTGTCCAGAGACTCAGGAGAGACTTTATTTCTAAAGATATCGGTGTTAAGAAAAAAAAATCTAAGAATAAAGGAAAATGTATTATGCAGATGAATATAAGCTTAAATAAAGGGCAGGGATGGAAAACGTTTTTTATAGTTTGCTAAATTTAGTTAAAGAATCCTGAATCGTAAATAAGCACTTTGATTGTTATTGCTGTAAAAGTAATTTAATAACCAGGTCATCCCCCTATCTCCCCCTGGTAAGTATGAGATAATCCAAGAAGAATCGATTCCAAGCGGTTATGGCAAAAAGTGATATTTTATTCCTTTTTGAATGAACTCATTATTTGATAGCGCGCGAACAAATACAATAAAAGTAGGATTGGATATTGGGGGACCAGCAGTAGTCCAATGTTAGCGTTCTTGACTGCGAGGACGAAGGTCCTCGGTTCGAATCCCATGGAAGGCGAAAAAAAAGAAAAAAAGAAAATTTCATAATCTGACTTTCTCAGCAAGAGAAACTAATAATTAACAATTGCGTCGGACAGACAGACAGAGAAATAAAAGATTTTAGTGTAATGTACATTGAGAATTAAGTGTTTATAATTGGCTAATTTTAATTTAAAATCCTGTTATATAAATAAAAAGGTATGATTCTTACTGATAAGATTTATACTTGAAAATGTGTTGGCAGTGCCCTGATAATTCACTCCAAAACGGCGGAACAATCGAATCGAATCGTAGTATTATCTCAGCAGTCGAATTTCAACACAACTCTTAACAATGAAATTAAAGTCGTTGGTTTAGTAATTGAATCCATTGGTCTAACAATTGAATCCAACAAACTAAAACAACTTTATCCATCAGCGCCCTCATACATTTACTCAAGCAACAACAACAATAATTTAAAGCCGTTTTAAAAAATTATCATTAAAAAATAAAATTAAGTCAAACATTAAAATTCTAATAAAAACACACAAATATTTTAACAAGACATTACATCGGTTGAATAGTTCTAAGCTCATTGCAGAGCTCTTTTTCAACGCATTGGAGAATGATGTATTAACAATGCTGCAATGAGATAATAAGTACATAACTGGTTATTTCTAATTTATATATATTTATCTATCTATATATATCTATCTATCTATATAAACAGTGATATGGTTTGTGAATTTTTTTTTTTCAAATTCCACATCACTGTCCGGCTTTATATAGTTTAATAATATAAATTAATTTTATTCTTATATTCTATTCTACTCTAAATCGCAAAAGATTGATTGAAGTCTGCGAAACTCGAAGGCCCACCTGTGAGTTTTGCCTGTTAGATATATATATATATATATATATATATATATATATATATATACATACAGGGTGTATCGAATTAGGGTGTATTTTTGAATTATCCAAATTTTAATGGCGGCAACCTTCTGTGCTGAAGGGCGCTGTTTTGCGGCGCAGCATCTGGCTAGAGAGGCGACGTGGGAACGGAGAATGGGCTTGTTTTTGCCGCGGCGTTCGTAAATCGGACACATTACGTTTAATACGGAGCGTTCCACGACTGGCAGGTAACTGTTCGCGAAATGAAGTCGCGAATCTTTGAAGATGTACGTCAATCAATGCTTTGTTGCCGGCCGCAACTTTGAGCACCTTTTTTGAATAAACATATTGTTCACACTTGTTTCCATTCACGTAGGCTTGTCTTGGTGTTCCATATCTCCTCTCTAACCGATTGCAGCGCCACTAAATAGCGCCCTCTAGCACCGAAGGTTGTCGTCAGCGAACATGCATTCATACACGAAAAAGATTGTCTTGCTCTCCCTATGTCCCATTAAAATTCCTACATAGTTTTGATAGATATTCAGTTACTTATAAATCCGTAGAATTTTTTTGAATTACTTACGTGATTCTCCCGTAGCTACTGTTTGAAAAATGCCGAGAACTTTAGTTTTTTATTTGTTTGTCTTTTGAATTTATGATTTACTTAAAATTTTACTGATGTTAAATCAAATTATAAGTATACCAAGAAATTCGTTCTGTTTGGCAAGAGTTCTAAATTTATAACTTTAAAATGTAATGTCGGATTTTTTGGCAGGTCTGTGCTTCTCTCAAAATCGATAAATCTTTTTTCCCCCCACTTTCGTAATTACATTTGTTACAATTGTAGGCATTTTGTTCGAAGTGGAGACGCGCTTTCGAGTCGGTTGGGAGTGTTAAAGTCACCACAGATTAATAATTTACAGTTTCCACTACAAGCCTTTAATATAACGTAATCATTTCCATATATTTATAAAAAAGACTTTTTAATGTCATTTTCATTCCCTCAGTAATCCCAGAATTATTCAGAATTGGTAACTTGGTTCAAAGGCAAGTTCAAGTTCGACAAAATATTAGCTTTAAATTAATCCCAATTGGTTCCTCCTAGTTATATTTTAGTGAGTTTTTACGGAAACTTTTACAAAAACTTTTCGAAAAAGCTTATTAAAAATTGATCAATTATGGCTGCTTAAGACGCTCTCGAAAAATTGCATCAAACGCGCTCGTAATCTGCCGTTTGCCAGTTGCAGATTGACTGAAAAGCGATTGCTTTACACGTGTGAGCGGCAAATCCCGTTTTGCTCTCGTTTAGATCGTGATTAATAATACTTGTCGGTGAAGCAACAAAAAAAGTTGATTTCGCAGCTTTGTTTTGCTAATAATTCGCATCTCATTTCACAGCCGAGATAAAGAAAAAGGAAAAAAAAATTGCTGATGTTCAATCAAATTATAAGTATAGCATGAAATTAGTTTCGTTCTCTTTGGCAAAAGTTCTAACTTTATAACTTTAAAATATAATGTCGGACTTTCTGGCAGGTGATTTCAAAGCCATGCATTGAAACCACAACCAAAGAATATCCAGATTTCAGAGTGAAGTTAACACCCACGCAGTTTTTAAATAAACTTTCTCGCCACTCAGCGCTGGTTTCGATTTGCTTCTAATTTTTGCCTGAATTTAGAACTTGTTTTATTTAGAGCAATAGCCATGATTTTCGGGCAAGTAGTAGATTTTCCGAAACTACCATTTGTCGGTTTAGACAAGTTTTCAAGAGTGCGTAAAGCAGCCGTAAGAGTTTCTTTTTAACCCAGTGCCCTGTTATGATACATAAAACGCTGCCATGACCCCTGTATTTTAATATATATATATTGCCCTCACAAGGGGTGGGTGGAGGTTGGTTGGTCCCTCAGTACCGGGGCCGGCTGTCAAAGGAGCCCGGGCTGAGGTCTAAACCGAAAAAAAAAAGTTATATGAATTAGCCTATTACTTCTAAACTTTTCTTATAATGATTAAGTCTACTTTTTATATAAAGTACTTTTCTATTTTAGAGCTATTCTGCATTAGATTTGCTTAGAGCGAATTTTTTCTAAACTTCATTTCTAAACTTTTAGGTAGAGCTGAAAAAAAGTAGATGTTGGTATTAAATTAATTTACTCTATAATAATAGTAATAACTGTATAAAACTGTGTAAAAGCGATAAATATGAAATTGTGATGTTTTCACTATGTTTTTGGCTAAGAAGTATCATTTTGACCATAACGTGAAAGTGGGGGCCCGTTCCTGCATTTGGTACCTGGGTCTTGCATTTGATGTGGGGGGCTTGTATATATGATTTTTATATAGAAATCATATTTATATGTTAAACACACACACACACAAACACACACAGATAGATAGATACATGTTCTGATTTATATATGTACATGACGATTCAAAATTCCCTGTACAAACTTTAAAGAAAGGTCAGGAATATAAAAAAAAAAAATATGTATTCATAATGGAGCGTATGTCCGCAACGCCACCTGAATTTGCTAGACGGTACACTAAGGTTCGGAAATAAAAGACAAGTAAGGTAGACAAAATAATTAGCCCTATGTTTTTACAGTATGACAGTAAGGTGTACACTTACAGGTTCGCAGTAGGTGCTGAAAGTTCCTTCCTCCTACTGTAATATATGCCTCACAATGTCCATGCACGGATTGCCGAACATGTGCAAAAATGCGAGTTGTTTCGCGGACACAGCCAGCTGCCACAGCGACTCTTGCGACGAAGTTAAGAGTCAATAGGGATCTTGTAGAGGATGCCCTTGAGATAACACCAGAGGAAGAAACCAATGCAGGACAGATCACACTGCCCAACTAACGTGCTGCCAAACAGCGCCCTCTAGCACATTCTGGTGGCATTTGCGGACATATTGTTCCACTATGAATATGGTTTGATTTTGTATTCTTGACCTATCTTCAATGTTTGTACAGGGAACTTTGAATCACCCTGTATATATTGTTATTCGTACCAGGATTTCTCTACGTAATAATTCATGCTAAAAAACTGCGTAAAAAGTCTCATGGTGATATTTTGTCGGTCTAAATCAAGCTTTCTCGTGAAAGTGGATACAGCACCAGAAAAGGAAATTGAATCTTGGTTGCTTTCACCTTCTTCAAAAACATTCTCTTCTGAAGTGCAGTAAAAACCCCGATTATCCCTGGAAGTGGGTGGTAAGGGCATCGCGGATAGCGAAAATCGCGGATAATCCGAAAAACGACTAAAACGAGGAGTAAATACGAAAAAAAATTTTTCGGCATAAAAACTATGTTTTGTTGTACAAAAAACATAATATGTAAAACTTTTAAAATATGTACAGTACAGGAGAAACCTTTGCTCTACGTCTAAATCACTAAAATAAAGAACAGTAAAAAAAAACAATACTATACTGTTAACAAAAAGTGTTCAGTTACGACTTTTTAAAAAATCAGGCACTCTTTTTTGCTTCTTGCTTCTTTAAAATTGTATTTTCCCTGTTGTTGGCTTGGATTAATTTTTTTTTTTTTTTTTTTTTGAGGTTCGTAATTAAAAAAAAAATTTGCGGCACTCGCGGATAATCGGATCTTTACTGTATTTATATATCTGGAGAAGACGTACTAATTTTAATGCACATAAGTAGTACTGATCAGAATCAACAAAGTAACTGAACTAGAAATAAATCAAAATATAGAAATTTCAATAGTAAATAGAATTTTTACAGCCGGATAATCAATCAAATGATAAATAGCAGATGACGTAAAAGTACTTTTAAACACTAGAACTAAAATCAATTTCACAGTAATTTCTAACAGTAACTTTTTTAGTCTCATAACTGCTAAGGACACGTAAACGATGCTTCAGGCATGCAATAAAAGGGTTTGCGGTTTTGCAGCAACAGCGCTAAAAATGCGTCCCAACGCTTAGTCTTGTGTTCCGATTGAGAATCACTGAGTTAGAGTATTTCTAATTAGTGGAATATTTACGATTTCGTTTTCGACAGCTTAGTTCTAGAAACAACGTACGTAGTTAAAATCTAAAAAAAAAAATAGTTGTCCTAAAAATAATGCTTAGTTAGCCTTACCAGTGAATGTTCAGGTTCTTATAGCAAGGAGCAAATTCTTGTGCTAATTCGTAAATGCTGCTACATTGTCTCCTTTGACGTAGCTTCATTCAGGTGTGATAATTAATAGTTTGCACAATTTGTAATTGGATCTCGTCTCTCTAATTATCATTTGTAAATTGCGCATTGAGCTTTAATGAAAATTAAACGTCAGCGTAACTATATTTGATTGGTTAAATTGAAGTTGGTTTGTACTTAACGATAAGAAAATGCTTTAAGTATAAACCAATTTAAAAGAAGTTAACACAAAACTTCCATAATAGAAACGAAAGATTTAACTCTATTATGGCAAGCAATGAATATTAATCAATCTTCTAATCCATTTTTAATGAAGAAAATTAATTGAATTTCGGCGACTTTCGTTGGTGTTTGCTACTTAATCAATTGAAAGATTAAGAAAACAAGATATTAAATTAAAAAATACATAAATTATCAATTAAGTAAGAAAATTATAAGGAAGATGCATGACATGTTTACTATCTTGAATAAATTATAACATAACAGTATAAATTTCTTTAAATGCATTTTGCGATTTATTAAATATCTGCGTGTTTTCTGTACAAAATTCTGTATAAAATTATTATTGTTATTTGTAACAATCAAACATTTACAATAGTGTTTAATTTATAGTGAATTATAATTTTGCCAAAAACGTGAATTCTTATGATAGTAAGTAAAAACAGTATTTGAAAAAAGTTTAAGTTAAAACACTGTTTCAGGATTATTTTGAAAATACAGGAATAATGAAATATAGAAGCTAAAATAATTCGAAAGGAATATAAAACTAAAAGTAATTTTTAGTACAATATTTGAGCGTCACTGTGTAGAATTATTCACGGCAATAACGGGATTCATACGACTTTTGCTATAATATGAGATCATTGCATAAATATAGTAACATCACTAATAATGAGGAAAGTATTCCTCAAAGATCTTAAAATGTTGATGAGTCCGAATCTGGGTTCGATTCCCGCGTGGGCTTGGATATTTATTTCTTTTTTCTGTATATGTTGCTCTTCCTTTCAACGACTTGTTCTCAATTTCATACCTTCCTCCTGTCTCAGCTTAGCTTATTTCGCTCATGAAAAATCGCACATAGGTTAATATGTAAACGTAGAAGTATCTCAATAAAAACTGAACACACAAAACTAAAGTTTAAAAGCTTTTGTTTTGTTTTAAACGCAGACCAGTTTCGGACTGCTACACTGCAGTCCTTCCTCAGTGCATTGAGAAAGGACTGCATCGTAGCATTCCGAAACTTGGCCTGCGTTTTTAATGTGCAACAACTTTTTTAAATTTTAGTTTTGTGTGCAATCAGTTTTTATTGTTATTCCAATTTTAACACGAGTAGAAAGAACTTGACAAAAGTATCTCATTTGTAAGTTACAACAGCCATCGAAAAGTTATTTTCGTATTCCTAATTTCCATTCGCCGAAAATTAATGAAATCCTCAAACACTTACGGCAGTCGCCGAAATTCAATTAATTTTCATCACATCAAATTTACAATGGATTACAAGATTGATTAATATTCATTGTTTGAGATAATAGATTTAATTCTTTCGTTTCTATTATTTTTTGTTAAGTATTTTGCAACTTTCACGCGCAAATTGTTTCAAGAAATACACAGCGACATTTCAAATTGGCAACTGAGATCGTTCCTGTATGTGCAATCAACGTTACCAGAAGGATTCATTCACTGGTAAACAACGCGGGTGAGGCTCACTGGTCTTGGAATCTAACTTTCGTACGAAAATACTTTCAAAAATAATAGAAAACTATGCTTTGTTGATTCTAAATATGTAAGGAAGGCTTAGAAATCTTAATATATAAAAATGAATGTTTCTTTGTTTGTTTGTCCCGTACGCGTTGCTATACCATTCATCAGATTGCGATGAAACTTTGGTGGGTTGTTGTGCGCACGCCCGCGAAGGTTTCTGAATTAGTAGAACCATTTTACAATATCTGGTGGATGAGGCGTTTCAACAAATGAGTGTATTTCCGGTTTCAACGTTTGCAGTTTCCGGTGCGACTGGCATTTGCAATCACCATCAACAAAGCACAGGAACAACACATGGACAGCTGTATGTGGCCTGCTCACGCATCTGATTTAAACGTGTATGCACAAGACGGAAAAACAAAAAATATTGTGTATCCAAAAGCACTTAAATAAGCAGAATTAAAACACAAACACTTTCTTTCTTTGAGTGGCATTGTAACGCATGCCGGGTACAGCTAGTTGGAAATAAAATATTCATTACGATAACTAACGGAGTAACTTCCTAAAAGTTGATTCGTCAGATTCATCCATATTCTCCAAGGAGTTTCAACAGGAATTTTTACAAAGCATAAATAGAAAACTATTCGCATGATTTACATAGCATATAAAGAAGTACCGTATATGCTCCAATAAACGCCGAGGCTCTTATTGTCGCCGGTCTCTAATAAGCGCCGGGATGCAGAGGGGACACGGCCAAATAGTAGCCGGTCTCTAACAGTAGCCGGATCTTTGATATTTGCCTACCGGTACTAGCGTAAGCATCCGTATCTTTATAGTCGTGCGTAATACTTTACGGTACATTGCCTTACAAAATGCCCCCAAAACAGTCATTTGACATTGCCTTTAAGATTTGCTCGGTGGAATACGCCAAAGAAACTTCCGGTGAGGCGGCCGCCCTTCATTGCGGATTTGGACGACGAATAGCAGCGAAAGGTACAGAAAGACATTGCCATTTATCTTTAACAGTCTTATGTAGCATGTGAAATTCAAATAAAGTAGCTGTTTGTAATATTAGCCGAAATTTATGTGTAAAAATATTGCGTTCTGAAGGTTTTTGTTAATAATGGCCGGCCTCTAATAGCAGCCGGTCTCTATTAAGCGCCGGGAGCCGAGGCTAGTTTTGCAAATAAACGCCGGGGGCCTCTATATACATATATTGGAGCATATACGGTATTTTATCTGTTAAGCGGAGAGATATCACAGTCAAGATAATAACAGTAAGAGATTATAACAATGAAGATGGTGATTAAAAAGAATTAAAATAACTGTTCAGTGTGTTATGGAATTTTGATGAAAATGGAAATTTAAAATTGATGATAAAATTTTAACGGTGTGAAAAAGAGCTATTGAATTAAAAACAACACAAAAATTAATTTTAAAAACATTTAAAAAAAAACAACCAATTAATAAAATACTTAGCACGTGGAGCCTTTCGGTTGAAGACGGGCGTTCCCATAGGACCCCGAAAGGCTCCACATGCTAAGTATTTCATTAATTGGTTGTTTTTTTTTAAATGTTTTTAAAATTAATTTTTGTGTTGTTTTTAATTCAGTGAAAACTAAAATTCTTTAGAGATTTTTTGCAACTTGTTTGCTGAAGTTTTTATTCCACATTTCATTTCTGTATTTGTTTCATTATTACGATTTCTGTTATTTTTCTGTGCTAATTATTTGATTCCAAAAAAAAAAAAAAAAATCAGATTGTTCATGATAGCTGTTGAATAAATTTCGAACTCTCTTAGCTGTTATTAATAAAGCGCATCTCATGGCTTTTTTAACATTCTAAAATTATGTAGAATTCTGTATAATTCGAACACGGTCATTCGTCAAAATAAATGCCTTCCTAATCTAATCAAGGTTTTAGCTCAATTGGATGCAGTTGGAATCAACTCCAAAATTCACTTTTTCGTCTAAAGGTGTTTTAGCAAAACGTTAAAAATAAAATTCTACTTTGACATTATCCCTTAAGTAGACTAATAGTTGTATTATAAACATTCTATAATGTTATGTGAGAAAAAAATCAAAAACCCACAAGACTAAGAGTTCACTGATCTGTTTTTGTTAATTGTGATGCCTGGAATCCAAGATAGCCTGTCAGATAGGTTATCTTGGATTCCCGGTATCACAATTTCCAAAAACAGATCAGTGAACTTTTAGTCTTATGCGTTTTGTGATTTATTTCTCAATAATTGTAATTGTTTCCATGCACGTTAAATTTTTGCATCATTCTGTAATGTTCTTTCAGAGTAAAGCTAACGGTCTCGTGAGTTGTTATCCAATTTCAGGGATGTTTTGCAGTAGAAAAACAAAAATTCGGAAAACGATGTTTGGATCCTATTGCATAACTGCATCCAATTGATGTATTAAAGATTTTGAAGTAAGGCTGTGCGCACACCAAACAAGCAAACTGTTTCAAACAAAAACATTTGGCTTGGCATATGCTTTTTCAATGCTTTTGAATACAATTTCTGAATACCGACACCAAACAAACAAAATGTTCGCAAACATTTTGCCTGTTGAACAAACATTTTTGTTTGGTGAAAAAGCTCGTATTGAGCATTCTGCTCGTTGAACAAACACGTTTGATCATGTTTGTTACAAAAGCATGGACCATTGTTCGTCCAGCAAACATTTTGAGTTACGCATGTGCGGAACTTGTTACCAAGCAATATCAACAATGCGCCTGCGTCATAGTCTGGTTTCCGCTGTAAACAAAAATGGAGATCGACGCAGAACAGTTTCTTGTGTTAGTAGAGAGCAATTTATAACTGTACTTTGAAGGAGCGTTCACAAACAGCATTTAATATAAAATCAAATTTGCTTATTGTGATTCGTGGAAAGTTTTTAAACTTACTCTCATCCGATCGTAGATCCACAATAAATTTATCCAACGTGCATTCACCTGTTCTTTTTTGATTTATAATTGAATCAATATGCGTTCTGTTTTTCCTTCATTTAAAGTTCGCTGTACCACTTAATAACCGTATTCTCGTCTCCATAATGCCGCTTTATCGCTGCTGTTATTTTGCTTTGTAATGTTTTTGTTTTTTTTATCCAGCAAAATGTTTTGCTCGCAAGCAAAACATTTTGTTCAATGAAAAAGCAGAAATGTTTTTGCTCGAAACAATTTTGCTTGTTGGGTGTGCGCCCAGCCTAAGACCAAAAATTGTAGAGCTACTTAATTGAGTTTTAATGTTTGTAGGGTCGCCTTATCTCCTTTTTTTTCATTGGAGTGTCTGTGAAGCTAATTACTTTCGTTACATTAAATTGATGCGGTGTTTTATCATCAACGCAACCGTGCACTTATTGTATCCACGGTTTTTTTTTTTTTTTTTTTTTTTTTTTTTTTTTTTTTATGAGATAGCTAATTACTTAAATTAATTACAGGAAAATAGAGAAACAATTTAGCTGACGATAAACGATATTCAAGCAAAATTTCTAAATACATACAAAATAAAAATAGGAAAAACAAGTTTCATAGTTGTTGGCCTGTGATTATTTTTTACGTTAGTAAAAAATAACATGGGTGAAGCAAATTTCACACGAATAAATAAATAAATAAAATTTATTCTAAATGGTATCTAAATTACTCAAAAAAATGATCTTAGACGTATAACATTTAATAAAGAATATTTCCAGTTCTTGTAAGAAAACTTTCAAGTCATTCCACAGTTTATATAATAATGAGTTTTCTATATTTCAATAATTATTGTTTATATATAAGTTTTTTGAATTATTGTTTAATGCTTTGTTTTTCTTTATCTATAAATTTAGAATCTATTTAATCTGAGCAGTGTCCAAACGGTATGTGAATATTTATATCTGTAAATTTCAATGAATAAGCAAAGTGTTTGTTTTTTTTTTTGTATAAAAAATGCTTGTTTTTTTCTTCATTTAATCTTTTATGTGTTTACGAGCAGTCACTTGGAACTCATTTCAGAGGACACTGAATTTAATAAGTGCCTCGTGTAATTTTGCCAATTAAGAAATGGATTACGCTTTTTTTAATTAATTAATGTCTAATAAGAGAAGACGTGTTAATGCTAATTTAATAAAACGCGTTAATTAAATAAGGACAGCAAACAAATTGAATAATTTTTTAAGTAATTAAAAAAATCGCAAGTAATGAAATTGAAGATTATAATTGCAGTATGTGGTCCACCACGAGCATCTCGTCACGTGATTAAATGCACAACAAAGCTGTTGGCAAACAACAAGCGTTAGCCCAACAATGCAGAAAACACGCGCAGTCATGCTAATTCAATATAAATAATCCTTGAGTTAAATAAAGAAATGAAAGTTTAAGTAAATGATCTACGAAGTTCACGGAAATAAAGTTGGCAGAGCAAAAACTATGGCAAATTTTTGTGTAAATATCTGTTTTACCAAAATAATTCAAATGAAGGAGAATGATAAGTAAGTTTCTGTTTTTTTGGCAATAAAGAAATGTTATAGATAAAATGTTTTCGAAACATTATTGTTAACTGACGAATAAACTTGACTAATGTTATGAGTTTGATTGTTATTCTGAACCAGCCATTCCCATTGATGTGAAGCCAAATTCTAAAATCGATAATAACGGTTGTGGGCTGTCGATCCATTCAAATTTCTGTCACATCTTACTTTGCACTTGACAGTTCACTAACAGTGCATTGGCTGTTGTAACTTTTATGATTGAGATACCAATAGACATTTTATTGACTACACATAAAATATTAGGATTTCCTATTCAACGTTGATAGGTTTATAATAATTAAAAACTTGAAACTTATTTCTTTTTGGTTATTTTCTAATGGAAACAGTACAAAGGAAACTCTCCCCAGTTTTTTTATTATTATAAATTTAAATTTTAATATCTACGGATTCCAAACAGAATCTTCAAAATTATTCGTTTTCTCAAAATTAATTAAACTAAATTAATTAAACAAAATTAATTAATTGATAGTTCGATTCGTATTGTGGAAACTTTTGTCATATTGAAGTGCAAATTTCTAGGGACCGACAAGCAAACATTTCAAATAAAATGTTTGTACATTGTGATATCCTTAGATCCATAAATGTTCGTGTCAACTTTAAAAAAAGAACCAGTCACTGGATCCAAAAAGTTTTTGGGGAGGCTTAGATAGTCTTTGTAACCTTGTGGCAGGTATACTTTATAAACCTATAGTGATCACCTACTAGATTAACTATATCACTATTCCAATAACAATAAGCCAAGCGGGATAAACATGAACTGTGGTAATGCAAATATTTTACGTGCACTGAAATATCTTAATTTCAAAAATATAGCCATACACCTGTTTAACAAAAACACATTTATACAATTTGAATTACAATACTAACGCAACTAGTTTCTCCACCGAGAGGTGGTATTCTCAAGCAGGTATCCTGCTTGAGAATATCACCGAATATATTTTTGAAATTATGAACTATGGTAACTTAGTCCATATTAGACAAACGCAAAGTATTTTATTTTTAAATGATAATTACATTAGTAAAACAAGCATCGATGTTTTTTGGATGCAAGCAAAACGATAGCAATTCAAATGGTTAAAAATGAGAATACGTGAAACTATGGCAAAAGAAACTAACTACCGGATGGATAATAACTCAGGCTTGTCTTTTTAACCAAACACTACTCATCACACTGAATTATAGTTCAAATAAATTGTAGTCATTTGATTTTAGGCTCCTATACATAGCGTAGCTCATAGCAAGAGAAGCCTTATATCCCCGCTCTGTCTGTCCGTCCGTCGCGAGAAATTCATTTCTCAGGAACGACATATGCTGGAGACATGATCTTTACCTCGTTCAAAAGGTCTTACCAAGACTAGCTCTTAGCCGTTGAGAACTCGTTTCTAGCTTGTGTGATTCTCAAGTTCTAGGTCTTCTCTAGAATTTGATGTAAATTTATAATTTTATTAAAATCTGTTATATTATAAAAATTTATTTCTTCATTCTAATTGACTTCAATTACAATTATTATATGGATTAGTTATGGGAAGCCAATTTTCCTTTTCTCTTCTTGAAATAAGTGTTACTAAGTTTGTCTCGCAGATAAACAGACAGACGGACATAATGAAATTTTATATTCTTCTGCAGGAATAAAGCGTCCCAAAAGACGCCAAACAAGATCATGTTAAAAATGAGAGAAACCTTCGAATTGCTAAGTACAGTATAGGGACGTTGGAACTGCAAGACAAGGGGAAGAGACGGCATGTTTCGTCCTCCATACGTATTGTGAATAAAGTTATTACGTATGGAAATGTAATATTTCCGCTTCATCTGTATAGATAGAAATGGTGTAATTTATGTATTAATCATTAATTAATAAATTTTAAGAAAAAATTCTTAACATTAATAGTAATTCGCAATAATTTAATTATGTTATTAAATTTAATTTTTTACAATATTTAATTGTATTATAATAATTAATTTCCTTCCCTCCCACTTATGAAAATGTTTTCCACAATTCCCTGGTCCAAAGAAATATTAGTAAAATTTCTTCCAAGCACATTGAAGAAGGGCAAGGACATTGTGGGCCGAAATATCGTTTCAAGAATTAGAAAGTTCACAACCCCTTCTTTTCATTACATTCTTTCGTGGTGTGAATCAGGATTTCCGTCACTTTTCATTCCTTACAATGGACTTTTCTGCTGGTATGAGATCTGATCCTCCTAATCACCTTTGTCTTTCATAAGCGGGGATAGGACAAGCATCGATCCACGGCAATTACATAGTGACAAGTGTAGGCTGTTCCACCGACTGCTCCGTTCCAAGAACTTGGAAAACCTACTGCTGTGAACCTTCCCAATAAAGAGAGTTGGAAAATTTAATAAAAAATAAACCGGGAACGAGGATGGAATTACAAAAACAGAAAAAGAAGAAAATAGTAAAAAATAATAACTACCAATGAAGCATTCCAAGGCTTAGTATTTTCTTTTAAATGCGTATCGAAGAAGTAAAATGCATAAGGATTGAAAAATTGAAAAAAATAAATAATAATAGTTGCTGTAAAATCCGGTTTATTTTGTTTGATAGTGAAACATAAATTGTATTTGTCAAATTGTAACAAAATTGTTGTTTATTATACAGGGTGTTTCACTCGCTATCGAACTCTGATTTTCCCTTATAATTTTCAAACTGCCTTGATGCTAATGGCGACCCCTTTCAACACTTGCTATGAAATGATGATGCTTCTCCTAAACCAAGGTATGTCTGTGTCAAATTTCTCTGCATTGCTTCCATTAGATTGAAAATTATAAGGAAAAATTCTGGGTTCGAAAGCGAGTGAAACACCCTGTATCTGAGGGATTCGATCTTAGAATTTATTAACTAATATTTTTTTGTCGTCTGAAATATAGGAAACCCAATTTTTGGGAGAAAAACAAGCAAACTTAAGAAGGATACTTTTACATTTATTTTTGTCTGCTTAACAAAGGATTTTTATAAAAAGAATTCGTATTTAAATATATATCGTTGCATTGTTTTGAGATTTTTGTCAGTACAGTGAATCAGTTGTTGTAATAATGTATTACCTATCTTATATTTCTCATGTATTACGTGGAAAGAAAGCACTTTGAAGAAGAATAAACATAAAAACGCACACAATTAAAGATTCACTGAGCTATTTTTAGAGTTTTCGTACCGGGAATCCAAGACAGACTGTTTCTGGTTTCTTAACTTTCTTCAGCAGGATTCGCCCAGTACTCGTAGCTCAGTGGAATCAAAAAGAATATAAACAAAGGACAAAAACAACAAAACATTAGTCTTCCACTCCCACAATTATTGGTTCTCAGTGGGTTCATTTTCCATATTTGGTGTGTCATTGGTTCGCTTATAGGCATGTCATGTTAAACTTTTTTCTTCACTTGTTAAAGATTCGTGTCACCGAATCGAAACCGGTTGTGTTGTCTTTTTTAATGTGTTAAACTTTTTATCTATACTTGTGTGTCGGCGTCTCCTGTTAATTATAATGTGCACACGTTAAAAAAAATTTATATTAGTCTTTCAATTAAAAAAAACATCAAACTATAAATTAAAAATAGAAAGAGCAATAAATTAATCCACACTAGCACAATGCTTAACCTATAAAAAATTAATTTGTAAAGCAACATCAAGAAAATAGATAATATTTTTATATACTCGTTTATATTTATATTTTTTTACATACATGCTGTATTCTCAATTTATGTTAAAGTTTACAATAAAAGCCTAAATTAATAAGCAAGGATTGATATTTTTGCCTTTGAGGAAATTTCGCTGAATAATTTACTATGCACTTGTAAATTTGACCATTAAATTATTGAATTATTGACCACAAAACGACCGAGTCGGAGCTTTCGAAAATCAATCGAATATAGTCGTCACTGCAATGAAAAGACATTTATCAGTAGCTTATAGACATCAATAAACCATAACATCATAAAATTACAAAATGTTAAAAACAAATCAGGCAAGTATTAAAAACAGTATCAGATTAGAACACTGAGATTTATACAGAGTGAGCAAAAAGTCAGTATAATTCTGGATATAAATATAAGCTACGGAGAAAGTCGTAAATACCGTATAATGTTCTGGAAATAAATCAATGAGCGAGCAATGGAAGCAACAATCAAACAATCGCACATTGACAACATGCGAGCAATCGAAGAATGGCAAAAATCAAAGAAGGAAGCAGTGACGTAAAAGCATGGCTGATTTAAGCAGATTCGCGATTCAAGAGCGTTTAGCGAGTGCAGTTTGGATTCACGAACTACCGCATACGGGACAAACACATTCACAAATTAATACCAATTTTCAGCTGCGATTTCGGATGGCACCATTATCCAAGAGAACATTATTGGCATGGGAATGGAAGACTTTTACGTCAGGATCAGTGAAGGATTCACATCGGACGGGAAGACCGTCAACACATTTGGAAACTTGTGTCTGTGGAAGAATCCATAAGATCTATCGTGAAGTCGACTCGCAAGCGTGCTGCCGAATTGGATATTCCCCGGTCAACCATGAGAGACCACGTGCGAAAGGATTTGAAAGTGAAACCTTTTCGCCCGTTGACATTGAAAGATCTATCAGATGTGGATTTAACACGACACGAAGAAGCATTCAACGTGCTTCTCCAACATTTCCCAACAAAAGAAGAGCACATTTCCAACAGAAAA
>JAFIDM010123481.1:66587-81637 GCA_023159025.1 Thereuonema tuberculata | reverse complement strand
CAAAAAATTCAGACAGTTATTTAACATAATAAATATGATAAGGCTTTATAATAAAAGATTTAGTTGATTATGTCATGTGATGTAGAGATGCTGGAACTTTGAAATAAGGTGCTGGAAAGTGTCATCAGTGCTGGGGGAAATCTCGTCTTTTTCGGTTTTTCGGTTTTTCGATTTCATCTCGTCTTTTTCGGTTACCGTACTAATCTTACTAAAGACATTGAAAAAAAATATATAAATTTGTTAAAATAAATATCTAGAAACATTCATAGAAAAGTGTATTTTATTTCATTTGTTATATTTTAAACAAACATAAAAAATTGGTTTGGTAATTTTTTAAATTTTAAAATTCTGAAAAGACTCTAAAGAAGAAAAGGAATATGTTATTAATAGAAAAATATTTCAAATAACTTGTATTATAACAATTAGTAATATGGTGTTATAAGTTGTAACTAGATTAGAAATGATTCAGCAAAAAAAAATATTCAAATGAAACTGATTGATTTCAGTTTGGATTCGTTTTTCTAAAAAGTATATGACCGATATATTTCATAAATGAAGAAATTATGCTTCTAGTTCATTGGGTAAACTTTTACTTAGAATAGTAAGTAAAACTATTAATTATAATTTCTAGTTGATACTTGTTGCTTCGAATGATTTTTTTTAATTAATCATTTATTTACTTTAACTGAGGCTGGGATTATTCTGCGATGTCGTAATCCCATGGCCTGAATAGTTTATTCATCACATTTGGACGTTTTTGGCCAAACAGTTCTTGTGTCTATCGCGCTCCAAATACCTCCTGTTTAATTATGACCACAATATGAAGTAAATATTGGCTTTATCTTGATTTGGAACACTTACAATCTACAAAATCTACAGTATTATGAAAGTGCTTACAAGGTAGGTAAATATATTCTTTGAAGTTTAATGGTGACGGTATTTGAAAAAAATTCTCTGAGATTTGAATACTATTGGAAATAATTAGATAAGCATTGAATAATTAAATCTAAGTGAAGACGTGCATTGTGAGAATAGAGCGAGTGACCATGAACATAGATGGTTGGCAGCCCAACAATAAGAGGATATGAAGAAAACTTTGGATTAGATTAGATGATGGCAACGGAGCGGATCGGTCGTTGTTGTTTTTCTGCGTGCAAGAAGATTTCGGATCAAGTAATTTCCGAAAAAGATATGTTTTTAAGTAAACTTCTTAGCAGCTGATTTTCAATCATGAGAATAATTTTGAGATGATACTTCTCATGATTGATTAATCTAATATTAATAATTACAGGAGCCGATCAACCAAGTAGGGATAAGTCGTAGGACTAAATTCGTTTTGGAACACAGGCACGGCGGTATTGGTACTCAAGCCAAGATTAGGAATAATTGTGTCTACTGTAATAAAGTCATAGATATATTAGTGTTCCACGACAAGCATCCAAGTAAGTGTTGTTTATACAGATTATATTTTATCCCGAGAGACAAGTTTGTCCAGTAGACAAAAGTGCATCCGTTGACAGTGAATTATTAGACTAGTATTTCTACTTAGTGATTATAATAATACTGAGATAGAATATCTGATTCGAACTCATAATTAAAGTATTCACCGATATTGATATTATAGAAACGAACATATAGCACAGATAAACGTTGTTTATAAGCGAGATTCGAATGGTTTAGGTTGATTCTTTAGGTTAATTTTCATTGAAAACAATCAACCAGCATTATACATCTGGCTTCATTCATCAATCATTTGTGGCAGACTACTACATATATTGTACTTTATCTCGTTATCAATACTAAACGAATGCGATTTATTCCAGAAGTATATGATCTAAAGTTCTTTATAATACAAATAATAAGAAAATATGAGACTGCTGCCTGAAAATTATTATGTTGAGATAAAATAGTGACGAATAAGTTGCAAAACTCATCCACCTTCTAATTTCATTTGAAAAAAATGGTATTCTCAAATTTTCCAATATACATAAAAGAAGAATTTGTAAAATCCATTTTTGAAATATTTGTTCAGAAATCCATTTTGAAACGCTCTGAATGGCTCTTAAACAAATTAAAGAATTACTTCCATGCTATGAAGTAGGGAAACGTTTTCCTATATTACTAGCAAATGAGGAATCAAGTTATTTCATCATTCGTCTGAAGATCACTTCTTTTCAAGAAAGTCCGCTATTGTTTTAGCAACGACCAATTTAACAAGAAATATTAAAATCAAAGAAATATGAAAATACTAAAATTCAACAAAAATGAATTATCAGAAATATCTTGCATTGAGATAGAATCGTTGTAATTCCTTCTAAGCTTAGTTGAAGACATTTATTTTCTACTAAAAGTAAAATGAAAAAAAAATAAAGTTTGTGTGTTTTGTAAAATTCTTGGAATTACTTACTTCCTAAATGGGAAATTGCGTAATAGAAAGAAAACAGGAGATTAGAAAATATGATTTTGGCATTAATCAAATATTTCTACAAGGAAGAAATCTTTCTGTATTGAATTTTAACGGGGTTAGGATAAAATTACGTAAAAATAAAAACGAAATGCTAAGCTGGGAGAATTCTACTTTATTCAGTTTATAATTGAAAGAAACGTTTAAATTAAGTTAGTCATTTGTTAAAGCAATTGAAAGCTGCTTAAACAATACAGAATTATAGCTATAAAAGAATTTCTCAAAACACAATAAACAAATCAATAAACAAATCATCTGAAACTTTATTTTAATAAAATAATTAGTTGGATGACTAGTTACTATTTATTATAACTACTTCCTTAGTGTCATAATTAAAAATGTTTAATATCTAAGTTGATTGGTAATCCATCATTTCAAACTCGAAATAGAATTGTAAACTATTACATTAAATAAACATCAAATCCAAGAGCAATAATTTTACTTTACTCTGATACCTTCTTCAGATCAGTCATCAGCAACACTGATAGTTGAAGCTACACTACATGCCAAAAGTATCCGGAAACCGTTCCGACGAAGTGGATCGGGCAGGTCAGGAGGCTTGATGCGTCATCGGACTCTATAAAAGCGTTGGTGGGAGTTTGGGCGGTCGTAATTCTGTGTTCCCAATAAAATGAGTAAGTCAGGCGAGTTCAGTAACTTCGAACGTGGCGTGATAATCGGATGCCACCGTTGTAGATAACCGGTTCGTGAAAGTGCGGCAAATGTGACATACCGAAATCAACTGTGAATGATGTAATTATAAAATAAAGACGTCAAGTCAGTGAATCGGCAGCTGCACCAAATGGACGGATCTTAGCCGCCAAACCATCAAGAGAGTAGGGAAACAAAATCGTAAGTCTCCGTTGGTAGTGATGACGACGGAGTTCGAACTTCCGAACGGGAAGCATAGGTTGCAATGTTGCAGTGGTCACCGCCATTGGACTGTGGAGGAGTGGAAAAACGTTCTGCAGATTGATGAATCTCGCTTCACGATCTGGTAGTCCGATGGACGCATGTGGGTTTGGCAAATGCCTGACGAACGTTTCTTATCGAACTGCATTGTGCCAACTGTTAAGTTCGGTGGTGGCAGCATAACGATGTGAGGATGCTTTCTTTGTTCGGCCTGGGTCCCTTAGTTCCTGTGACGGGCAATATGAACTCTGCGGGCATCATGTACCGTGCCATTCTGGACAACACTGCCCTCCCAACTCCTTGACAACAGTTTGGGGAAGACCCTTTTCTCTTCCTGTCCCGTACACACATCAAAGCTTGGGCGACCGTCGTTTGATGACATGGGTGTTCCACAATTTGTCTGGCCGTCTCACAGCTCCGATCTCAACCCCATTGAACATCTGTGGGTCAAAATAAAACGCTGATTGGGTGCCCACCCACATCGCCCATCTTCCGTGGCCGTTCTCACTTCAGCAGTCATGGCCACCTGAAAGTCAGTTCCAACGACAACCTATCAAAACTTGGTGGAAAGACATGTACAGGCTGTCATCGATACAAAAGGGTTGACATCATGTTAATACGTGCTCAGAAACCTCCGCGTCCGGATACTTTTGACTATATAGTATATAACTTATGTTAAACAAAAAAATGAAATAAAACAACTATTAGATATGAAATGGGAATTGAAAATCTCAAACAGTGAGGTAAATCTCCTCCCAACAGTCAATCGACAGCAATTTTTTCGAAATCTTGATGTATCCAAATAAAATTCGAATCTTGTGGTCTATAATAGTCGTCTAACTATCTAATAGCGATAGTGATTTTATTTTCCTACTTAAATTTTATCATTGCCGATGATCTTCTGATTTAAGTCTGGCAAATAAAAATATATTAATTATCAGCCAGAGAATTTTGATAAACATAAAGCAACAGCGCAAAATTTGAAATGTATTAATTTCTTTTTTCTAAATTTGAAAATTGAAATTTCACTTCCAGTAGTTTCAGTTCTGTTTCACTAAACGCAAAATTACAACGGTCCGGCTTTTTTTCTTACAGTTTTCTCTTTGTAAGTATTTTTCCCATATTTTCTGCTATCTCACCTCATTCTGTTTGCCTTTTGTTTCTTATCAGTTTTTTTATCTGTTTTAATCTGTTGATTCAAGTGAAGAGATATGATTTCAATCGAAATAATTCAATCTCTTGTAAATTCTACACCTATTGTTTTCATGTATTCAATTGTAATGTTATTTTTCTTACAACTTCAAGTTCTTACTTTACTTTGGAAATGTCTGACAGTTTTGTCCTCATTTCAAAGAAGTTTCCATGAGTTCTGTTTCTCACCCAAGATAATTGATAAAGGTTAATCCTCATCCATTTTCATTTTTCATGAAAATCTAGGAAGGAAATGATTTTCACTGCATCGACAATGTTAATTCTTTGCTAAAGAAAGAGTTATAATTTATTTAAGTTTGTTTTATAGTTATTTTTCAAAAGACACTCGCCTTAAAAATAACATTCATTTTACGATTTATCAGTTGAACGCAATTCTGTTGAACAAAAAAATTGTTAGGAAAATTTGAATATATGTAGTTTAGGATCATGAGGAAATATTGGCAATTTTTTTCATTTCTGTTTGGATCACTTCAACGCTATACAATATCAATTGCTATAAATATTCTATACAGATTTGGAGAAAAACAAAGTTATATGAAGTTTATTGGTGGCAAAGCTTACAAAAACAAAATAAAAAAGATTCGAAATTATTTTTATTTAATAACTTCTCCATTATTAATTCTGACATTTTATGGTTGAGTAAAGTGAATCTCTTCTATTCAATCACTCTTTCACATTTCTCTTCCAAATATTCCTTCACTCATCTATTTTTTTTTATTTCGTTTTTCCCTGAAGGTCGTTTTCTTACGGAATCATAAAACTATCTTTACTTTCTTATCGTCTTTTATTTTCTTTTAATTAGCAAACAATTTTTAATGTGTATTAACTTTTTTTTAATACTTTTAACAGTTATCTTTTCGTTGATGGTTTCATTGCTTTTTTTTTCCAGTGACCATAAGGCAGTCCATAAACTTCATTCACGTTCGTTTTTGTTGAATATATTTATGCAGCCTTATTGACCTTGCTCAGCAGTTTTCTAATATAATATATGGTCAATGTTTTCCTGCTCTTAGTAGATTGGAATAACACTAAATGTGCTCAAGATCTTTTCAAGATGTTTAATAAGCAAATGCGACTGCAACCTTGAAATCATTATTTCATCATCAAATGTTGTTGAATAAGTTCAACACTCACCAACATTCGAACTAAAAGATATCGAAGGAATTTTGATATTCTAAATCTATTGATAAAAGCAGATTTTTTTGTTCTTTTTTAAACTTTTTTGGTTTTTCTTTGTTAAGAAATCTTTTTTTGAATTAGAAAATAGAAATAGCAACAGCAACCAATGGGTCCTGCCTAAAATAACGAATTGTAACGATACTGTGATCTAAGACAAAATTTTAAAATCGTGAGAGAAATAAATAATGAATCCAATTTTGCCATCAGCAGTCTGAAAACAAATCTTTTAAAAGAAAGTCCACTATTGTTTTAAAGAATTAAGAAAGAATTAAGAAAGATCACTTTAACAAGAAATGAAAAGAGGTATTTTATTCCTTAAAGTTAAATTGAAAATCAAAAGAAAACAGCAAAAAAGAAAAGTTACGCAAAAGAAAAAGAACCCCATAATATATCAGTGGCGAATAGATTAATTGTGAGATTTTCGACACCGAATATTGTTGATTTCACTGTACTGTTATGACTCAATAGCAGATGGCGTTGTTATCAAAGCGATGGCTCTGTGAAGAAAGTAGCAGCCTGCTTCTCTCCAGAGTATAGTTGGAGTGTTCTGTATAAAAATTTATGATTTAAACAACAAATGTGGAACAGCTATCCAGTATATGTTTTCAATAGTAGAAGGTCTCGATGTGCAGAAATCCATCGCCCAATAAATAAAGTGGAATAAACCAATTATCATATAGTTTAAAAGAATAGTGGTACAGGTAGAAGACGATCATCGTTGACTGATGATTCGAGGGTAACTCAATCACATCTTGTCATATTGAACGATACTTCCCTTGCTGAAATTAACAATATCAGACGGAAATCCAGAAAAATTACGGAGGGAAGCATTTGCTGACTAATTTGGAACATTGAGGTGTAAACATATTATCAAGAATCGTCTGCAAGACAGTAAGATTTGCGAGCAATGGGAGCCACATAACTCGGATTCTGTAAAAAAGATCTTTTCATGGGTATTTCCCTGGAAACATTTGTTCCTATTATAAAACAAGAAGGTAACCGTTTCATCCACAGAATCATTGTGGGAGATGAAATCTGTGTATCAAAGAAGTTCTTTGGCTCGTCGCCTTTTATACTAAAATGTAGAAATTTATCGTCTATTCTTCTTCTTTCGATTTTGGCCGACTGGAGACCACGTGAAATAACTGTTCATGATTTCATCTTCTCCTTCCTTTTAATCTCCTTCCAATACTCCTTCATCTTTTCCCTCTGTTTTTCCCGTCTGTCCAAAGTCCAAACTCCGCTCCCAATCACTTTCTGTCTCCTCTGGAAACCCTTAAAGTCTTTAACTTTTGATCTGAATTTATTTCTATCTTCTATTTCCTCCTCAGTAATGTTCATTTCCTCTAGGTCGGTTCTGATCTCTTTGAACCAGGTTATCTGTGTCTTTGGGTTTTTGTCGAAGTAATTGAAGAGGCGTTTTGTCATTCTACTCTCTTCCATTCTCTTCATGTGTCCATAGAATGTTATCCTTCTTTTCCTCATTGTATTCACAATTCCCTCTGTCTTCTCGTAGACTTCTTCATTACTTCTCATTTTCCATATTCCGTTATCATATATGGGCCCAAGAATTTTCCGTATTATTTTTCTTTCCTTCTTTTCTATTTCATCTAGTTGTTTGGCTGTGTTCATTGCAAGACACTCCGATGCATATAAACATTCTGGTTTAATCACTGTATTGTAGTGTTTAAGTTTAGTATTTATGGAGACTGATTTTTTGTTGTATAAATTTTTAGTTAACTGGAATGCCATTTCCATTTTTCTTGATCTTGCAAAGTTGGCTTCTTTGTCTAATGCATTAGGTTGGATTATTTCTCCCAGATATTTGGATTTGTTGACGTTATTTATTCTTCCGTATTTTGTTTTTAGGTGTTTGGGAGCATCATTCACGTTCGTCATGTATTCTGTTTTTTCAAAGGAGATTTGTAGACCTGTTTTTTCTAAAAATCTCTTTTAGTATGTCGATCTGTGTGATTATATCTTCTGGGCTATCTGCAAAGATAGCTAGGTCATCTGCAAATGACAGACAGTCAAATTCTAGGTTGTCTTTTTTTCTGCCTATTTTGTATTTCTGTATACCTTTCATTATCATGGTTTTTCTCCATTCTCTTATGACTTTTTCTAACGTGCAGTTTAATAGTAAAGGGGACAGACCATCTCCTTGTCTTACTCCTGTTTTGATGTTAAATGGTTCAGACATTTCCCCCTGAAACCTGACTTTTGATTTTGTATTTGTCAGGGTTTGTTTTATGATGGCCACTAATTTATCATCGGCGCCAAATTCCTCTAGGATTTTAAATAGCGTCTCTCTGTCGATAGAGTCATAGGCTTTTTTTGAAGTCAACGAAGGTAACATATATGTCCTTGGCTCTTGATCTTCGATGTTTGATTATAAGTTTTAGGTTCATGATCTGTTCTGTACAGGATCTGCCTTTTCTGAATCCTCCTTGGTATTCACCTAGTTGTTGGTCTACTTGCTGTTCCAGCCTGTTTTGCAAAGCTTTCGAGAGGATTTTGTATGTAACTTGCGTGAGTGACATTCCCCTATAGTTATTGGCATCCGTTCTGTCTCCCTTTTTGTATATTGGGTGGATAATCGCCATTTTCCATTCTTCAGGTAATATCTCTGATATATCTCAGATATCTCAGATATCTCAGATAATATCGTCTATTATTGATAGAAAAATAAAATGTTTGTGTGTTTTTTAAAATTCTTTGAAATATTCACAGGCAATTTGTGTTTGTTTTGGGACTTTGTTTAATTTGTTTTATAGAAATGGGAATTTGTTTAATAGAAATAAAATATGAGATTGGGCAATATAATCTTCATCACTCATCAGAGTATTTTCCTTAACGTTGAATAATTGAAAACTTTTATTTTTTAAGAATGTTCTTATCATCTTTTTATTCTAATATTCTGCTCCTTGTATTAACTATAGAACGGTTCTGTTGTCAATCTTGTATGGGAATGAATCTCGTGATAGATAATGTCTCATAAAAACATCTGACAAACACATCTGTCTAGCATTGATTTTAAAAAGGATGTTCACTACAAATACATCGAAAGTCACCACTCGGAAGTTCAATAATAGCAAAGAGTTAATGTTTTTAAAAATTATTTCAAATACTTACACACTACATGGGAATTTGTTTAATAAAAAGAAAACAGCAGATTAGGCAATATAATCTTCATCACTCATCAGAATAATATAAATTACATTATAAAAAATATTGTCATTGTAAAACTGTTATATTCGAAGCATGTTCTTATTATTCTAACATTCTAACATTCTGCCTCATATATTCACTGTAGAACAGTGCTGTTCTAAATCTTGTATGCGAATGAATTTTGTGATAGATAATATCTCATAAAAAGGTCATATACGACTCGTTAGCTTTGATCTTAAAAAAGTATATTCCGAGAAAATATATCGAAGTCACCACTCAGAAGTTTAATAATAGCTATGAATCATTGTTTTCAAAAATTATTTGAAATACTTACGGGCTACATGGGAATTTGTTTAATAGAAATAAAACATCAGATTAGGAATTATAATCTTCAACACTCATCCGAGCATTTTCCTTAAAGTTTAATGGGATTAGAATATAAATTACAATATAAAAAATATTTTCATTGTAAAACCGATAATTTTGAAGCATGTTCTTATCCACTTATTATTTTAAAACTCTGCTCCATATATTCACTGTAGAATAGTTCTGTTCTAAATATAGTATGCGAATGAATCTTCTGATAGGTGATGTCTCATAAAAAGGCCAAAGAAGACTCGTTAGCTTTGATCTTAAAAAGTATATTTAAAAGTATATGAAAATACATTTAAGTCACCACTCAGAAGTTCAGTAATAGCTACGAATTGTTGTCCAAGATTCTATGAGTGTAGTCTTACAGATAAATACTTCCTGCCATTTTCTGCCAAAAGAAGTTTGATAGCCACAACGTAATAGCTCAAATCATTATCAATTCTTTTTATGTTTCAGTTCTGTTTTCTAAACCACGAAATAGTGACATTCGTTTTCTATGCTATTCCAGTTTTTGTTATTATTCTCAAGCTAATAATTAATAAGGAAGCAATATGGAATCATGTATATTGTACGTCTATAGTGTTTCCGTTTGTTCGTTGGAAAAGAATTGAAATAATAAATACAGAGTTTCACTTGAAAAACGTGAATCATATGCATGCACTATTGTTAAGAGCTCATGGGATTGTTTGGTGGTTTCCGATAGAGAAGCGATTTCTCCGTGAAAGTAGATGAATCTGAATTCGACTAAGAAGACATGGCTGATTAGAAGTTAAGTAGGATACTTCTAAGACAAAGAACAGGTTACATAAGGATCACATAACTTATACGTTCTTGGTTTTTATTAGTTCTTCAAAAGTCTTAAAATGTAATTACAGTAAAACCCCGTTATTACGCTGCAGCTTATAGCACTATCCCGTTCTTTGCGCTCCTTTTATACGGTCCCTGGAATTTTCTATATAATTCTCTGTATACTTTTTCCCTCTTATAACGCTTCAAATCCCGCTTGTAGCGCTTTTTTTATATCGGAAATTTTTGTATCGAAAAGAAATGTAACATTCTAAAGATTAATTTTTTTTTCCCTGGTATGAGGGAATCTTTGAACTCTGTGAAACTGCGGGTCTGTGATACAGTAGTGCAAAATGTCGAAGCGGAAATCCCTTTCTATAAGGGAAAAATTGCAAATTCTCCATAAGTACGACGAGAATTCTACAGAAGTCAGAAGGATTTCGCAGAATCTCTAGGAATTCCTTCGTCCAGTCGCGAACAATAATGAAAAACAGGGATGCAATTTATACCGATGCAGCGAAGGATTGTTGCAAACGTAAAACAGTAAAGTGTGCACTAAATCTGCTCCGAAAATATATTAGTATTGCTCCTAGTGGTATATCAATTGACGTTAATAGTTACCTGAACCGCATTAAAAATGTCGTAATTCATAACAGTAGCACACACACACACATGGCAAACCACAATCAAACATCTTTTTATTAGGAAATAAGCTCATATTTGCAGTATATTATTGCAGAATCCTGTGTTTCCTGTAAAATGGTGTCCAAATCTTTCCCATCTCATAACTCATTTCCCATCTGTAGCGCTATCCCGCTTATTACGCTTGTAGGTCATGGTCCCATGACGAGCATAATAACAGGGTTTTACTGTGTTCATTTTCAGATACGTTTATAGCCTAGAGAATATTGACGTCATAGATGGGAGATTAGCAAGAAGGGGAAGCGACGCCATCTTGACTATCCGAGGAGAATTCGAACCGATTCAGTTATTTTCCCAATGTAGGAAATATAGATAGAAGGACTGCAGTGGACGATGGAGTATGTTCTTATCAACGTGAAGAACTGTAAGTAGCTTTATCTTATTTGATATCGTCGTGACAAGTCAGAACATATACACTACTCAACGAGAAACTACAATTATTTTATAGAAGAATAATTTGCAAAGGCAGATCTAAAGATCAACGAGAAGGATATACACTCATGGACAAAAAAATTAGCGCACCAAGAAATAATTGCGGGATCGTAACGAAACTTGCAATGAAGGTACATGTCGGGGAGATATGCAAATCATTAGAAATGCAGCGTGATTGCGCATTACGTATAGCCGGTAGAGGGCGTTGAACATCGTATTCTGTGGAGTATAAAACAGGTAACCAAAGCTTGTTTGAGTGTGCTGAATCATTTACAAAGGAAGAGCTGAGGTAGACATGCCATTACGCCGTGTTCGAAGACAGTATACGCAGTTGTCGCAGTTTGAGAGAGGGAGAATCGTCGGGATGATGGAAGCTGGGTGGTCAGCTAGGCGAGTAGCTCGTCAATTAGGCCGCTCTGATTGTGTTGTAAGGAGGTGTTGGAACCAGTGGACCTGAGAGATGTCATGTACACGAAGACCAGGCTCTTGACGCCCTCGACAGACCAGTCGTCGAGAAGACCGCCACATAGTCAGAAATTCACGCGTACAGCCAACTGCTTCATCGGCCGCCATCCAGGCACAGGTAGCACCTTCACTAGGGGCCTCTGTGTCTTCTCGAACCATACGAAGGCGCCTGGCTGAAGGACAGTTGGTATCGCGGCGCCCATTACGTGTGCTGCCCTTGACGCCCACCCATCAACGCCTCCGTTTGGAGTTTTGCCACGCACGAGGAAACTGGACTGCAGCGGAATGGAACCAGGTCGTCTTTAGCGACGAATCCAGATTCAATCTCGGCAGTGATGACAATCGTGTTCGTGTGTGGAGAGCCCGTGGTGAACGCTTCAATCCTGCCTTTGCTGAACAGCGACACACCGCTCCCACAGCTGCTGTGATGGTAAGGGGTGCCATTGCCTACAATACACGGTCACCCTTAGTATTGTTCCGTGGCACCATGACAGCCCAGCGGTATGTTCATGAAATCCTGCAACCACATGTGTTGCCACTCATGCAACGGCTTCCAGGAGCCATTTTTCAACAAGACAATGCTCGGCCTCATACGGCAAGGGTGTCACAAGACTATCTCCGCACTGTTACTACCCTTCCTTGGCCTGCCCGATCCCCAGATTTGTCTCCAATCGAGCATATCTGGGATCATTTGGGACGATGAGTTGGGCATCCCACGAGTTTGAACGAACTAGAGGCAAGGTTACAGCAAATATGGAACGAAATGTCTCAAGACATCATACAGAACTTGTATGACTCAATGCCCGATCGTATCGCATCGTGCATTCGCGCTAGAGGGGGTCCAACGGAGTATTAACTCCTCCGTTCTTTTGCCTTTTTCTCTGAAATAAATTATCCTTTTTCTTTGATTTTCTTATCATTTACTTATATCAAAGTAGTCATTACGTATGTAAATTTTCGTTTCATTTTGACGACTCCTTCCTGGTGCGCTAATTTTTTTGTCCATGAGTGTATAAATTAATAATAATGCATTGAGCAATTTATTATAATCTCTAGTCGTTAGTGTAATATGAACAAAAGGGAAATAGTGCTATGTAACTAAAGCATTGATAGACATCGTATAATCGATAATGCCGTAGGGTAAAATTCCAGTTATTGGTAATGAAGGTTTTTTTCTTTTCCGCCTTGCGAAATTGGTCCGGCTCGGAACTAATTTCACGAACCGGAAGCTGAAGTTGACGTCACATGTTTCAAGTTTTGAAAAATTACCTGAAATAAATAGAGGAACGGCTTGCTTGCTAGAATGGGCCATCCTCAATAAAGAATAATAGAGCGCTGAATATTTACTAAACCTCCAATGGATTGAGTAGTCAAAGATAAAAAGTGTAGGCTAACCTACTTAGGGCTAGTGATTGTGACTTAGTAGGCCTACCGATAAAGTTTGAAACACCAAAATGACCCTTACAGGAATGGTATTTGGTGGTTCCTTGCTTAGGGTGAAATTGGAGATAACATGCGGTGGCAAGGAATGGTATGAAGGGAAATCACGGACCCTACACTTATCGGAAATCCATGAGTAGGCCTAGGACAAATGAAGACATACCAGATCCATTTTAAGACGTAAATGCATATCATGGGCTTTCAAAGATATTCCTTTTCCCACATCTACAATGATGTTTGAAATGCATATCATGATTTACGAAGCACTCTTGGGATCCTCGTTCTTGTATTATGCTGTAGGATCGGTCTGTAATATTGAAAACATTGAAAAAATCACAGAAATCACCAGATCCGTGATTTGGATACACCAAGTGCCGCTATTTTACATTTCAAAAAGAAACAAGTGATCAAAGACGAAAAAGATCCTGCATCAGTGCGCAGTACACTTAGCCGGAAGCAGTAAGTCGGCCTTATGCTGTGAATGTGAAGATCGCTTCCTATTGACTAGTACCTTCAACTGGAATCTAACCCGCCGTAGTTTATTGTGACTATTAGTGATTTATTACAATAACTGTGTAAAAAGATTTCTATGTGATTTCTTCAATTCTTATAGAAACAAAAGCAATAGTGCATCGTTAAATCTAACTAGCAAATTAAACATTGTGACGTTCTTGAATTTTTAGAAACGATATAATTCATCAACTGTTAGTAGTGAACGTTAGATACTGAAATAATGAGACAGCTAGTTTGAAGCATTAGAATATATATACATCGAAACTAGTGTTCATTCAACCTCGTTAAATGAACTGGGAAATTTTTAAGGGCATTCTACATTACCAATGTATATGCTTTAGTTCATCGTTACAGTTAAAGAATAAATATCTGCTTATATTTAAATATTTATCTGTTGCTGCTCTTGCTCATTTATGACCAACCGATTAAGAGAAATTAAACTTTTAAAAGATCTTTCAGTATAATAGGGTTTAATAATTTTTGCAACAATTGTAAGTCCGCTTCCATAGTTTTCACCTTTTTTTTTCTTTAATGACGTTATTAATTCCTTTGCAATTAAGCTATTTTTGGTTAATCTTTAATGGACTTCTCAAATGATATCAATAAAGATCATTAAATCTATTGGAAGTTTCACTGTATTTTTTAGTACTGAATTGTAATGTTATTTTTAAATAATTGAAGAAACCCTTAATAGAACATCAACTGCTTAAACTACGATACAGCATAAACAGGTTTAATAAATAAGATTTCGAATATTTTGGATCCATCTACATAGAGTCCATCAATGGCAATAAAATTAAAATTTTTTGAAACATTTAACCAAACTATTCGAATACTGCATGACTATAACGTACATAGATACTTCCCAAGATTATAACAAATCAATCTGTAGTAAATCTGTAATTATTTGAATTTTAAGTTTTCTGTTTAAGATTATTATTGTGTTTCTTAATTAATAATGCTTGCTTTAGTCTTAGAGGATAATTCTAATAATTTGTGCTGTCACCGAGAAAAGGAATGATTAACTAGTTTTGTTTTCTCGATAAACAACAAATGAAGAAAAAAATAACAGCTCTGCTACTACCCAGTCTGAGATAGGTAAAATAATAAGCAAAACAAATTCATAGTTTTAGCTCAATAGAGAAACCTAACGCATTTGAGGTCGGTGTCTTGCTGTCCTCTCTTCACTCGGCTAAATAATACACACTCTATCAACAGAAATAAAAATAAAAATAAAATAAACGTAAGATAAAGAGATTCAGAGACTAATCTCCAACATCTAGCAAGTTTAACAACCCCCACTTCAATGATTTCTTTGAAATCAAAAACACGAAAAAACATTCAAAAAATCATGTAATAACAATTGATCAATAGAGAAAAAGGATACAATGTTACAAAAAAAAAA
>JAFIDM010123481.1:54780-66577 GCA_023159025.1 Thereuonema tuberculata | reverse complement strand
ATGTGGTTTTGGCATTAGTCAAATATTTCTGTAAGGAAGAAATCTTTGTGTATTGAATTTTAATGGAGTTATAATAAAAATTAAAACACAAAAAAAATTACTAATTAAATGAGCAATAAAACCAAGACCAATAATTTTACTTTACTCTGATACCTACTTAAAATCAAGACTAAGATATATCTAAAGTTAGGAAATAAACCAGAGAAAATAACTATTTGAGTTATTTACTTAGTATCAGAACACATTTTTTTCTAGTGATTTCCTTTCATTTATTTGATTGGCTTATTTTTAAAAAATACAAAACTTGTACGTTTCATTGTTTATTATACCGTTGGTCATTTCAAATTGGAAAGTATTTTGTATCGTCGCATTTCAAAACAAAATATCCTCAAACGTAAAACATCTCGATTCTCCTAACCTAGCATTATTTAAAAGGTTTTTTTTTTTTTTACCAACGATATAAGGTATTTCATTTGTACTTATTTTTCTAACACATTTGAAGGGGTTAACGATTTAAAATACACATCATAAATCAATTATAAAAAGTAGATCCCGATACTACATAAGTACCTTATTTGGGTAAATCAAAAAATTAAAAGTTTGTAATTCTTTGAAATACTTACAGTTTTTGACTAAATGTGAATTTGTTTAATAGAAAGAAAACATCACATTAGTCAATATAATTTTGCTATTAGTCTATTTCTATAAGGAAGAAATCTTTCTGTAATGAATTTTAACGGGGTTAGGATAAAATAAAAAAGAAATGCTACTCATGTAATAACATTTGATCAATACAGGAAAAGGATAAAATGTTACAAAAAAAAAGATTAACAAACAAACGGAGAGTTATAAAATATCAAAAGAAAAGCACGCATGGGAACGAAAAAGAAATAGAATAAGAGAAATTAAAAACAAATTAAAAGAAAATAGCGAAAGGAAAAGACGAGAAGAGTAAGAAAATAAACTAAATAAAACTTTTGACATCTTGTAAATTACAAATACGATTTTCCTTGATAGGTTTAGGATTAGGAATATATATTTTTGTAAAAAAGGAGCTCATTTTATATCTTGAAGCATATTTTTATCCAGTTCAATTTGTTCAAACATTTTTCTGAGTAAGTGAAGTCAATCTCCTCTTACACACAGTCTACAATAGTTCTTCTCAGATCGAGGGTTGTCCAAACAACGAGTGAATGAATTGGCAATTTCCTCAGTGGAAACGGTTAACGGAATGGTCGTCATTTTAAAGAAGTTTCCTTCAAGGAGAGAGTAAGTGATAATGATGGTTAATTCTCATCCTTTATTTTCATGATTATCTTTGAGACAAACAGCTTTTACTGCATCGATAAAACGAATTCCTAGCTAAAAAGCAATGATAAATAGTTTAAATTTGTTTCAAATTTAATTTCTCAAAGGACACTCGCCTTAGAAATAACATTCGCTTAATGAATTAGCAGTTGAACGCCATTCTGTTAACAAAACATAGTTGTTAAGATAATTAGTAATGTTTCTAATTTTAATGTATATACAACAGGAAGTGAAAAAATACTGGTGACTTTTTTTTTTATCTTTAATTGGAACCCTTATAATCCACAAAATCTCAATATTCTGAACGTGTTAATAAGTTAGATGTAAAAGTATATTCTTTGGGTTTCATATAAAAATTAACAGTATCCGTCGGAAAGACAAAAGAGTTATGGTGGGAAGCATTCGCTGACTAATTTGGAATAAGTGTTGGGAGTGTACACACATTATAATTATCAAGGATCGTCTGCAAGACATTAAGATTTGCGAGCAATGGGTGCCACATAACTTGGATTCTGTAAAAGCAGACCTTATCATGGGTATTTCCCTGGAAACATTTGTTCCTATTTTAAAACAAGAAGGGAACAGTTTCATCAACAGAATCATTGTGGGAGATGAAACCTGTGTTTCTAAAAAGTCCATTGACTCATTCGCATCTATACTCAAGGAAAGTGTAAACATCAGAATCATTCCTTCCGAATGATCTGGATTTATCTAGAATCTGTAAAAAAAATTTCTAATGTAAAATATGGATATTTAATATCTATGATAGGTACAAAAAAAATATTTGTTTGTTTGTTTTTTTAAGATTCTTTGAAATACTTACGTACTACATGAGAATTTGTTAATAGAAACGAAACGTCAGATTAGGAAATATAACCTTCATCACTCATCAGAGTATTTTCCTCAAAGTTTAATAAGTTTAGAATATAAAATGCAATATAGAAAACATTGTTATTTAAAACTGTTAATTTTGAAGCATGTTCTTATCCACTTATTATTCTAAAACTCTGCTCCATATATTCACTGTAGAATAGTTCTTTCTAAATACAGTATGCGAATGAATCTTGTGATTGGTGATGTCTCATAAAAAGGCCAAAGACGACTCATTAGCTTTGATCTTAAAAAGTATATTCAGTGAAAATACATCGGAGTCACCACTCAGAAGTTCAGTAATAGCTATGAATTCTTGCCCATGATTCTATGAGTTTACTCTTACAGATAAATACTTTCTGGCGTTTTCTGCCAAAAGAATTTTGATACCCACAACTTATTAGCACAAACAATTAAAATTTTTTTTTATACTTTCAGATCTGTTTTCTAAAGCACCAAATAGCAACATTGGTTTTCTACGCTATTCCAGTTCTCATATTGTAAGTGTGCTTCCATATTTTCCTATTTTCACTTCTTTTTATTAAGTGCCTTTCTTTACTTATTAAGATAGTTTTGGTTAATCTTTTATTGGATTTCTCAAATGATATCAATGAAAATCATCAAATATATTAGAACTTCCACATTTCTTCTTCAAAACTGAATTGAAATGTAATTCTTATATAATTGAAAAAATCTTTAATAGGACGTTAAATGCATAAACTACGATATAGAATAAATAGATTTAAGAAATAGATTCCAAATGATTCGGATCTTAAAGATCCATCTTCACAGAGTCTGTAAATGGCGATAAAAACAATTTCTTAAAGCAATTATTCATGTTATTTCAATTCTCCATGACTATAACGTACATAGATGCTTCCAAAGACTATAACAAATCAATCTGTAGTCAATCTGTAATTCCTTAGATTTTATGGTTTATGTTTTTTAGACCATTATGTGTTTTTTTTTCATTAAATAATGCATTCTTGAGTCTTAGAGGATATATGTTATTATCTGTGCTAACGTTTTTGCCATCTTGCCAATTACAAATAGGATTTTAGGTTTGGAAATACAGTTTTATGAAAAAAGAGTATTTTGATATTCTAAAGCATATTTTTATCCAGTTCAATTTGTTGTAACATTTTGCTGAGTAAGTGAAGTCAATCTCCTCCTACACTCAGTCTTCCAAAACAAATTTGATACCGACGTAATAAAACAGACCATTACCAATTTTTTTTTTTAGTTTCAGATCTCTTTCCTAAACCATCAAATAGCGACATTGGTTTTCTAAGCTAATTCAGTTCTCATGTTGTGAGTCCGCTTCCAAATTTTCTTATTTTACACATCTTTTTATTTAGTGCGTCAATGCTTTTTTTCTTTTTTTGCCTAATCTTTTATTTGACTTCTCAAATAATATCAATGATGAGAATAAAATCTATTGAAAGTTTAAAAGGTTTTTTTCAAAACTGAATTGTATTGTTCTTTTTAAATAATTGAAAAAAAATCCTTAATAGGACGTTAAATGCATAACTACGTACGATAAAGCATAAACAGATTTTAAGAATAGATTTCAAATGTTTCGGATCTTACACAACCATATTCCCCTAGTCCATCAAGAGCGATAAAACATGGAATATACACACATTATCAAGGATCGTCTACAAGACAGTATGATTTGCCTTTGACATTCGATTCTGTAAAAATAGACCTTATCATGAGTCTTTCCCTGGAACATTTGCTCCAATATAAAACAAGAAGGTAACCGTTTCATCTACACAATCATTGTGGGAGATGAAACCTGTTTTTCTAAGAAATCATTAACTCGTTCCCATATATACTGAAGGAAAGTGTAACTGTCAGAATTATTATGTAGTCATCTGAATTCATCTAGAATCTGTTAAATATTTTCTAATGTAAAATGTGGAAGTTTATTATAGGTAGAAAAAATTAAATGTTTCTTTGTTTATTAAAATTCTTTGAAATACTCACACACTACATAGGTTTATTTTTAATTGAAATAAAACATCAGATTAGGCAATATAATCTTCATTACTCATCAGAGTATTTTCCTTAAAGTTTAATGGGATTAGAATATAAATTATAAC
Source organism: Thereuonema tuberculata (assembly GCA_023159025.1). NCBI lineage: Eukaryota > Metazoa > Arthropoda > Chilopoda > Scutigeromorpha > Scutigeridae > Thereuonema > Thereuonema tuberculata. The sequence continues at coordinate 62,294 of JAFIDM010123481.1, read as the reverse complement.
ATCAAAAATATTGTCATTGTAAAACTGTTAATTTTGAAGCATGTCCTTTTCCTCCTATTATTCTAATATTCTGCTCTATGTATTCACTGTAGAACATTTCTGTTCTCAACCATATATGCGAATAAATCTTGTGATAGATAATATCTCATTAAAACGCCAAAGACGACTAGTTAGCTTTGAACTTAAAAAGTGTATTCAGTGCAAATACATCGAAGTCACCACTCAGAAGTTCCGTAATAGCTATGAATTATTGCCTACGATTCTATGAGGTAAGTCTTACAGAAAAATACTTCCTTGCAGATTGGGTTTCTATGCTATTAACAAATTAAAGAATTACTTCCATGCTGTGAAGTAGGGTAAAGTTTTCCTGTATTACCTTGGAATAAAGGCTGAAGTTGTTTGAACATTCGTTTGAAAATCACTTCTTTTCAAGAAAGTCCCGTATTGTTTTTGAAACGATCAATTTAGTTCTTAATCCTTATATTTTCTTCTAAGCTAAGAAGAGGGTGTTTATTTCTACTATAGCAGAAATGAAAAAATTAAAATTGTATGTGTAACGGTGCGTTTCATTTCCTACAGTTTCTCTTTGTAAGTATTGAAAAGCAATCCGTTATATGTTTTTAAGTAAAGAAAGGCTCGATATACAGAAATTCATCGCCGAATAAATTAGGTGATTTAAAACTCATGTAGTACAAAAGAATAGAGTAAGTGGTACCGTGAGGAGACAGTCATCGTTGAGGCTAGCTCAGTCTCTCCATGTCGAGAGAAAGAGACTTCCCTTGCTTGAAAAGTGTTGCGAGTGCTAGCATATTATCAAGGATCGTCTGCAAGACAGTAAGATATGCGAGCAATAGGCGCCACTAAATTTCGATTATGTAAATACCCTTTGCATTGGTCTTTTCCTTTAACATTTGTTCCTGTATAAAACAAGAAAGTAACCGTTTCATCGACAAAATCATTGTGGGAGATGAATCCTGTGTTTCTAAGAAGTCCATTGCCTCATTCCCATCTATACTGAAGGAAAATGTAACTATCAGATTTATTCTGTAATTATCTGGATTTATCTAGAATCTGTAAAATATTTTCTAATGTAAAATATGGATGTTTATTGTGTATGATAGGTAGATAAAACAAATTATTTCTTTGTTTTTTTAAAATTCTTTGAAATACTTACATGCTACAGGGGAATTTGTTTAATAGAAATAAAACATGAGATTAGACAATATTATCTTCATCACTCATCGGAGTATGTTCCTTAAAGTTTAATAGTTTTAGAATATATGTTACAAAATAAAACAAAGTTAATAGTTTGAATAATTAATGCTCTTATTATTCTAACATAATGCTCCATATACGAGGGTTGTTCATTAATTCCGCGCAAATTATGTAAATAAATGTGAAAAAGCAAAAACTTTTTAGCCTATCAGAAGTGCTAAAGTCTAATTACTAGAATAAAACATGCGCGACACTTTGCGTACGCGTCATCAACTGCAATTAAGCACGCGCCGTTCCATTGTGACACGAAATCCACGTAGAAGTTGTTCCGGAATGGAGATGTCGCAGGAAGCCTTTCGTGCTATGATTTTCTACGACTTCAAAAAGGGTCTGTCAGTTGCTGAATGTCGCTTATCTTTGGAGGATGTGTTTGGTGATAATGCACCTTTCTTCCGTACAATTTATAAGTGGTATGGGCATTTCCGCTGCCGAGTGAAAGCCTTCAAAGATGCACTTAGAGAAGGTCGCCCTGTGAGTGCTGTAACACCGGAATCGATCACCGCAGTGCAGAAATCTCTTGTGTCAGACCCCCATGTCAGCATTGCACACTTGTGCCATGTGTAGAACATTTCATCGGGAAGTGTTTCGACTATCCTCCATCAGCATTTGGGATTCAGCAGCGTATCCAGACGTTCGGTACCCCATCAATTGATCCACTGATGTGGAGTCGTCACGGAAAATGTTGCGGCGTTTCAACAAAGGTGTTTCGAATGCGGTGAATCAAATACTAACAGGTGATGAAACTTGGGTCTATCACTACGACCCACTCACGTCTGTATGGCAGCAAAAAGGGGCACCTCTGCCATTGAAGTTCAAGCGAGAACGAAGTGTGAAAAAAATGATGGGTGCAACGTTCATCCTTTGAAGCAGTCACGTGTGCACAGTACCAGTGGAAACACAGAAATCTGTCACGGCAAAGTGGTTCACGGATGTTTGCCTGCCCCGTGTGCTGAAAACCATCGCCCAGGTTCGTCCGAAAACCGGGTGCATAGGCCTGCTACTGCATTCTGACAATTGTCCTGCACACACTGCAACGTTAACCAAGCAGTTTCTGGCGGAAAACAAACTCAAGAAACTGGTGCATCCGCCCTATTCTTCCGATTTAGCTCCTCTGGACTTCTTTCTCTTTCTCTTTCACCAAAGGTGAAATCAAAGTTACGGGGACGACGTTTTGAAAGTGACAGCGAGGCTCTGGAGGTATACCTATATGAAATAGGTGAGGTGTCTGCTGTGGACTGGGCTGGGTGCTTCTGTAGTTGTTTCAAACGGATGCAATGATGTAGCCTATAGATGTCGATGGGTATTATGTCGAAAAGCTGTGAATAAAATTTTTTGAGTAAATGTATTCTTTCTATTATTTTGTACGAACTTATTGAAGACCCCTCGTATTAACTGTAGAACAGTTTCGTTCCAAATCTTATATGCGAATGAATCTCCTGTTAAGTGATGTCTCATGAAAAGGCCAATGACGACTCGTTAGCTTTGATCTTAAAATGTATATTCAGTGCAAATACATCGAAGTCACCACTCAGAAGTTCAGTAATAGCCATGAATTGTTGTCCATGATTCTATGAGTTTCGTCTTACAGATAAATACTTCCTGGCGGTTTCTGCCAAAAAAATTTTGATAACCACAATGTAATAGCACAAACCATTACCAATTTTAGTGAACAAATAAAGAACAACACACTTAAAATCATTGGATAAAAAGATGAAACCGTGATATGTTTCAAGTAGTTTTCGCTAATCATTTTTGGACGGAATGTAAGGAGAGGTTAACGGTTTGCCAATAGAAGGCATCGTCTAACCAATCATGGCTTCCTTTGAGAAAAACCAATCGTCCTGAAGACCACCCATCAAGTGCCACCACACCGGCGGAGGGTATTGTAAATTGTAAATTGTAAAAATACAGAGGTTTATCTGATTTCCAAGTTGGTGGTCGATGCACTACAAAAGGTTGGTCGGTCCCAATGGTCGGTGACAAACAGTCATGATTTTTTAGATGATTTTAGATAATTTAAAACTTATTTCCGAACCTTGTAATACCAAATTCATTTCGTTAGATATAAAAAAGCTTTTCAGAAGTAAATATTTTGCTGCCTCTCATCAATCAGGCGTTATATTTTAAACTAGATTCATTCACTTCTTAATGATGTCCTATACAAATTAATAGAACAAATGTCGATCATTTACTGAAACATCTTTTTAAATTATAAATTTTTAATTTTAAGGATGAATTCTTTCAGCAGACTCATAGTATTTTTAGGGGAATACCTTCTTCAGCCGTTATTGCTGAAATGGTCATGGCCTTCATTGACGTGAAAGCCATGGCTATTCCTGAATTAGACTCGTCTATTTTATTCTAACGACGATTCGTGGATGACGCTTTTTTAATTATTAAGAATTTGAGGAATACTAATAAGATAGTTGAATTGGTAACTGAAATACGTAAAGAAATCCAATTCACCCATGAAGAGGAAGTAGATTCGTCCAACTCATTTTTGGATGTAAATCTAAAAAAAGTAGGTAATAACATTGAAACTTCGGTTTTTAGGAAAAAAAACTCCAATGCAGGAATAATGATACATGCTAAATCTGCTGTGCCCAATAGTTTTAAAAGGAATTCTTTATATTAACGGTTAAGAGGGCTTCCTGATATCGTCCAATTATCATTTATTTGAAGAAGAGCTTAAAAAATTATTTTAATGGCTTTAGATAACGGTTACAATAAGAAATTTACTAATTCAAAAATCAAAAACACTCTAGAAAGGATTTACAACCCAAATAATTTAATTCAAATTAAACCTAAGATTTTTTTGAGTATTCCATTCATTCCGGAATTATATAACATTCGGTTTCCCGAATATGAAGAATTTTTAATATTGAAGTGGTGGGTTTCTCCAGTTACACTTTTCAGACTATATAAATGGGGGATTCTTCAGATTCGGAGTTTTCGTCACTTTATTTAAAAATAATTGTGTTTATGCTGTTTCTTGTAAAGCTCATCAATGCATCTATTTTGGGGAGACCCGCAGACCTCTACGTATTGGCTAAAAGAACACGAAAACGTAGTTAATAAGCGTAATTTTATCTATAATACTTCTGATCATGTCTGTAAATTTCGTCCCAAGTTAGATTTCGACAATATGCAAATCATCGCCAGACCAAAAGACAGCTATTTAAGCAAATTCATTGAATCATTTTTTATTTTGAAACATAAATCCTACAGCACCAAGGTCTCTGTAGAGAGTATTTATGATTATGATATTCAATTTTAAACATTCATTAAATTTTAAAACTTTTATAGCAATCATCATTATATTTTTCCTGGTTTCTGTCATCTACATTACCCCCTTCCTCAGATATGGTGGCAGTTCATCGGTGGTCTTCACGACGATTGGTTTTATTCAATGGAAGCCATAATTAGACGATGCCATATATTGGCAGACCATTACCCTCTCCTTACATTCCGTATGAAGATGATTGGTGAAAGCTAATTGTCAGGCTTTTATGTTTTTATCTAATTATTTTAAGTGTGTTGTTCTTTGTATGTTCATTAGTTATTTCCGCATTATGATAAAGTTATTACATTCTTATTACATTATTATTTACTATCAGCAACGATTCGATGACGCGCTCAAAGATCTGATGAACAAATTCCGAGAATTCCGAAACAGACTATATCTTGGGAATGCGGAAAGCCGGCTGGTCATGCAGACGAATCGCTCACCGTCTCGTTCGTAGTTAGACTCTGATGAATCCAACAGTACCATTGCCAGAGACTGTTGTGAGGCAACTCAAGGAGCTCCGACTGTTTCTCCACCATCCAAAGATGAAGTACAATGTATACAGCAATCCGTATCTACTCGCACCATTGCTAGACGAACTGCAGACGCTGGGCTCCATTCGTGTCGCCGCTTACTAAGCCTACCTTTAACAATTGAGCAACGGAGGATCCGTTAGAGTGGTGCCGTGGCCCTGAGTCATGGTCTGCTCTGCAGTGTTCTCGTATTGTGTTTAGTGATGAGTCTCACTTGCAGCAGAGAATCATCGCATCCGCATATGAAGGACAGGACAGGACGAGTGCAAATCCTAGCAATACTGTCGAGAGGTACATAGCAATTACAGCTGGTGTAATGGTGTGGGGAGTCACTTCTTATGACAGCAGATCTCTTCTCATAGTAATTCGAGGAACTTAAGATGCACAGCAATAAGTGAAGGAATCCAGCAACGCATTGTTTAATTCTTCGCTTCAAGTCTACCAGAAGCAAAAAAAAAAAAAAAAATACACATCCACACACTTTATCATTTTAATCATTAAAAATTTTTTTTATAATGTTGGTGTTTGCTCAACCACAGAATAGCAACATTGGTTTTCTATGCTATTGCAATTCTCATGTTGTAAGTCCACCTCCATATTTTCCTATTTTTCACCTCAGTTTATTAAGTGTGATATAACTTTTTTTACTTAATAAGCTATTTTCTGTAAATAATTTATTGGACTTCTCAGATGATATCAATGAAGATAAACAAATATATTAGAAGTCCCACATTTTCTTTTTCAAAATTGAATTGTAATTTTTTGTTTTGAAGAAGTAATTGAAGAAAGCCTTAATAGAACATTAAATGCATTCTGTTCGTTTTTGTTTATGCGTCAGGTCTCCTTCGATTTCATCAAAATAGAGGTGAGGAGAAATAAAGAAGGGATGTTTACTTTTTATCAGTGTTAACTTAGAAGTAGCTGCGTTCTATTTGCGCTTTTAGGGAAAGAATTATGCATAGAATAAATACTATTGCAAAAATGCTCCTCCATTATTTTTTTCAATCAGGTCTTTGGAAACTGCCCATCTCAGCGTATCACCCTTCTCCAGAGTAGAAACCTCCGCGAGTGGTGGGTCTGCCTTTCGAAAACAAATAGTACATAGATGCTTCCCAAGATCATAATAAATCAATCCATAGTAAATCTATAATTACAAATACGATATTACTTGGTAGACTTAGAAATATAGTTTTTTAAAAAAAGAGCATTTTTAAACTTTGAAGCATATTTTTATCCAGTTCAGTTTTTTCTAACATTTTTCTGAGTAACTGAATTCAATCTCCTCCTACACTCAGTCTGCAACAGTTCTTTTCAGATCTTGGTGTATCGAAACAACCAGTGAATCTATCGGCAATTTCTTATTTTTCAGTGGAAACCACTCTCTATAGCTCTTGAACGAATTAAAGAATTACTTCCATGCTGTGAAGTAGGGAAACGTTTTCCTGTATTACTAGCGAATGAGGAATCAAGTTATTTCATCATTCGTCTTAGAAATCCCTTCTTTTCAAGAAAGTCCGTTATTATTTTAGGAACGATCAATTTAACAAGAAATATTAAAATCAAAGAAATACGAAAATACTAAATTTAAACAAAAATGCACTATTAGAAATATCCTGCATTCAGGTGCATTGAGATAGAATCCTTATAATTCTTTCTAATAGGAGGACATTTATTTTCTACTATAGGTAAAATCAAAAACATAAAAGTTAGTTTGTTTAGTAAACTTCTTTGAAATACTTACTTTCTAAATGGGAATTTGCGTAATAGTAAGAAAACATCAGATTAGAAAATATAATTTTGCCATTAGTCAAATATTTTTTTAAAGAAGAAATTTTTCTGTAATGAATTTTAATAGATTAGGATAAAAATTAGAAGGAAAAAAAAAACTGCTGAATTGTCCGAATTCTACTTTAATCAGTTTTAGTTTAAAGAAACATTTAAATTAAGTTAGTCATTACTTAATAAGTTGAAAACTACTTAAAGAATAAAGAATTTCACTTTAAAACTAAACAAAAGATTTAGTTATTTGAATGTAACAGAATTATGGGGCATTTAGAATTTATTTTTATTATTTGAAACATATTCTTGATAACTTTTTTGATTCTTGATATAAATAAATAATCTGAAACATCAAAAAAAATAGTTAGATGACTATAAAATAAATAGTTACTAATAAATAGTTATTAAAATAGTTACTAATAATTACAACTACTTTCTTACTGTGACAAATAAGAATTTTTAATATCTATTCTATTAGATTATTGAGATTAGTTCAGAAGAGAAACACAGAATTGAAAACTATTACTAATTAAATAAGCGTCAAAACTAAGACAAATAATTTAACTTTAGTGAATAAAGTAAACAAGAAAAGGAAATTCAGCACATGCTTAGAAAAAGAAAAAGAAATTGCCTTTCTGATT
>JAFIDM010123481.1:37593-51236 GCA_023159025.1 Thereuonema tuberculata | reverse complement strand
GTTGACCATATGGCAGTCCATAGACTTCATTTACCTGCGTTGTTGTTGAAAATATTTATGCAGCCTGATTGATCTTTCTCAGCAGTCAATCTATTTCTAATAGAATATATGGTGAATGTTTTCATGCTGTCAGTTGATTCGAATAACACTAAATGTTCTAAAGATCTTTTCAGGATGTTGACTAATAAAACATTACTGCAACCTTTAAATCATTATTTCAGCATCAAATGTTGGTAAATCAGTTCAACACTCACCAACAATCGAATTTAAGGATATTTAAGGAATTTTGATATTCTAAAACTACATAGATAAAAGCAGATTTTTTTTGTTCTTTTTTAAACTTTTTTGGTTTTTCTTTATTAAGAAATCTTTTTTGAATTAGAAAATAGAAATAGCAATTTAGTCCTGACTAAAATTACGAATTGTAACGATACTATGACCTGAGAGAAAATTTTAAAATCGTGAGAGAAATAAATAATGAATCAAATTTCGCCATCAGCAGTCTGAAAACGAATCTTTTAAAAGAAAGTCCACTATTGTTTTAAAGAAATGAGGGGCCCAGTGGAAAAGGGGCACATGCCACCTCTAAATGGATTTCGATTTTTTGCTATTGTTGAGTGGATCATGCCGTCTAGTATCTATTCTATTAACCATCATCTTCAATCGCCATCTACTTTCACTATAAGTTTAAATATTTACAAGTAGATACCAACTCTCCACAGGCAATTACTTTTTCTAAAACTTGCTTTCCTGCAAAATTTTCATTTGGTGGCATGTGCCTCTTTCCCACTGAGACCCTCAATTAAGAAAGATCAGTTTAACAAGAAATGAAAATAGATATTTTTTTCTCTAATGTTTATTTGAATATCCAAAAAAATAAAAACAAAAAAAAATGAAAAGTTCACAGATGTAATAGTAGTATGTATATATTTATATATATCTATATCTATACGGTATATATAAATACAGGGTGTTAAAAAAAGACTTGTCAATATTTAAAGGTGAGATGCCTGAGGTTATTGTAAGAGAAAAAGTTCCTATACATATGGTTCGGAAACGCTTTATTCAGAAGATACAGGCTGTTCAAGTTTGATGATTTTTAAAGTTCTCCTGTAATTATTCCTACAATTGTAAGGATATCGCTTTGAAATTTAGAATGCTGCCTACCCTGTAGTAGATCAATAGTGTGAGTTGGCTAGCGAGATTTAATATCTACAGGATGATACATTTTCGGGGGTCAGGTTCACTTTGTCCCCCCCGACCTTTGTTATGTGACGCCACTAATCGGTAGCGATCTCACATTGGATTTAGAAACATTGTTGTCTCTTCCATTTTATCCGAGAACAGCATAGTTTTGGAGATACATGCAGAAATGTGAAAATCAACACGGTCATTTTTTACCCGACCCTCGACATTGTATCACCCTGTACATATGAAATAGTATTATTGTGTATTGTCAGTTGTGGTGTCGTCGTATCATGCTTAGTTTCCGAAATTACAAATAAAAACCATGTTCATGCAAGTACATTTCCAAAAACAACGGATAAACAGAAGTATGGGCCTATCATCGATGGAAATATTTGAGACAGACAACGTGTTTAATGAACATCAATTTATAATAAACAGGTTTTGCCCCTTTGCGAACATTTCGATTTACATTGAACTTGTTATTTCCTAACAATAATCTTTTGGAAATAAATTATTCATATTTACTGCACTTATTGGAATCGATTTTCTTTTGTAAATGTACTTGTATTCACATGGTTTTTATTTGTAATTTCGGAAATTACGCATGATACGACGACATCTCAACTGACAATACACAATAATACTATTTCATATGTACAGGGTGATACATTGTCGAGGGTCGGGTAGAAAATGACCGTGTTGATTTTCACATTTCTGCATGTATCTCCAAAACTATGCTGTTCTCGGATAAAATGAAAGAGACAACAATGTTTCTAAATCCAATGTGAAATCAAAAATCCTTGATATACCGATCAGTGGCGTCACACAGCAAAGTTCGGGGAGGACAGAGTGAATCTGAGCCCCGAAAATGTATCATCCTGTAGATATAAAATCTCGCTAACCTACTCACACTGTTGATCAATGATATATATATGTAGAAAGTTATGCAAAAGAAAACGAGCAAAGATACGTAATATATCAATGGCGAATAGATAAATTGCGAGATTTTCGACACCGAATACAGTTTGATTCACTTTACTGCTATGACTTAATGGCAGATGACATTGCTATCAAAGCGATGGCTCTGTGAATAGACTAGCAGCCTGTTTCTCTTCAGAATGTAGTGCTAGTAATCTGTGTAAAAATTGATGATTGAAACAATGATTGTGGAACAGATATCCGTGATATGTTTTAACCTCAGAAGGTCTCAATGTACAGAAATCCATCGCCGAATAAATAAAGTGAATTACAACTTTTATGATACATTTTAAAGAATAGAGTAAGTGGTATCGAGAGGAGATGGTCATCGTTGACTGATGATTCGAGGCTAACTCAATCACACCATGTCATACTGACAGACCTTAGATTCTGTAAAGACAGAGCTTCGCATGGATCTTTCCCTCAAAAATTTGTTCCAATTCTAAAACAAGAAGGTAATCGTTTCATCCACAGAATCATTGTGAGAGATGAAACCTGTGTTGCTAAGAAGTTCTTTGGCTCGTTCCCTTTTATACTGAAAGAAATCGCAACTATCAGAATTATTCTGTAGTCATCTGGATTCATTTGCAAATCTGTAAAATATGTTTAATATAAAATGTGGATAATTATCGTCTATTATAGATAGATAAAATGTTTGTGTGTTTTTTTAAATTTTTGGAAATACTTACACACTGCATGGTAATTTTATTAATAGAAATAAAACATTAGATTAGGCAATATAATCTTCATCACTCATTTTTCTTAAAGTTTAATGGGATTAGAATATAAATAACAATAGAAAAAACATTGTCGTTGAAAACTGTTAATTTTAAAGGATGTTTTTATCCACTTTTTATTCTAAAATTCCGCTCCATATATCCACTGTAGAAAAGGTCTGATCTAAATCTTGTATGCGAATGAATCTCGTGATAGTTGATGTCTCATCTAAAGGCCAAAGACATCTGCTTGGCATTAATTTTAAAAAGTTTCTTCACTGCAAATACATCGAAGTCACCACTTGGAAGTTCAGTATTAGCATGAATTATTGCCCATGATTCTATGAGTTTAATCTAACAGATAAATACTTTCTGCCGTTTTCTGCCAAAAGTAGTTTGATAACCACACCGTAATAGCACAAACCCTTACCAATTATTTTTGTAGTTTCAGTTCTGTTTCCTAAACCACCAAATATTTATTAGTCTGAAATCTGTCCTGATATAGTTTAAAAAAAATAGAGTAAGTGTTACCGAGAGGGAACCGTCGTCGTTGACTGATGATTCGAGGTTAGCTCAATCACATCATGTCATAGTAAACGATACTTCCCTAGCTGAAATTAACAGTGTCAAACGGTAGAGTTACGGTGGGAAGCATTTGCTGATAAAGTTGGAATATGTGTTGGGAGTATACACACATTATCAAGGATCAAAGATTTGCATGCAATTGGTGCCACAGACGTTGGATTCTGTTAAGACATACCTTCGCATGGATCTTTCCCTTAAAGATTTGTTGCAATTCCAAACAAGAAGATAACCGCTTAATCGATAGATTCATTGTGTGGAGATAAAGCATTTTTTAAGAAGTTTATTGGTTCATTCCTTTTTATACAGAAGGAAAGTGCAACTATCAGAATTATTCTTTACTCATCTGGATTTCATCTAGAATTAGTTAAAAAAAAATTTTAATCTAAAATGTGGAAGCTTATATATTATAGATAGAAAAAATAAAATATTTGTATGTTTTTTTAAAAATTTTTGAAATACTTACACACTACATGGGAATTTTTTAATGGAAATAAAACATCAATATAATCTTCATCACTCATTAGAGTATTTTCCTTAATGTTTAAAAAGTTTAGATTATAAATTACAATACAAAAACCTTGTTATTGAAAACTGTTAAATTTTAAGCCTGTTCTTATCCACTTTTTCTAATATTCTGCTCCATATAATCACTGTAGAACAGCTCTGTTCTAAATCTTGTATGTGAATGAATCTCGTGATTGATGATGTCTCATAAAAACGCCAAACACATCTGCTTAGCATTGAAAAGCAGATTTTAAAAAAGTATAATCACTGCAAATACATCACTCATCAGACACAAACCATTATCAATTCTTTTTATAGTTTCAGTTCAGTTTTCTAAACCACGAATTAGCGACATTGGTTTTCTATGGTTTTCTAGTTTTCATGTTTTAAGTCCGTTTCCATATTTTCCTATTTTTGACCTCATTTTATTCAGTGTGTTATTAATTCCTTTACTATTAAGCTATTTTTGGTTAATCTTTTATTGGACTTCTCAAATGATATCAATGAAGATCATCGAATCTATTGGAAGTTCCACATTTTTTTTTCAAAACTGAATTGTTTTGTTCTTTTTCAATAATTGAAGGAACCTTTAATAGAACATGAATCGCTTAAACTACGATAGAACTAAAACAGATTTAATAAATAAAATTCCATGTGTTTCGGATCTTACTGATCTATCTACATTCATTCTATAAATGGTGTTAAAAACAAAATTTATTAGAAATTAACCTAGTTATTAAAATATTGCATCACTATAACGTACATAGACGCTTCCAAAGATTATAACAAATCAATCTGTAGTAAATCTGTATATCCTAGAATTTCCTGTTTTCTGTTATATTTATATTATTATTGTGTTTTTTAATTAACAATGCTTCCACGAGTCCTAGAGGATTTTTGTTATCCTCTGTGCTTAGGATTTTGACATCTTGCCACTTACAAATACGATTTTACTTGTTAGGTTTAGAACTACAGTTTTATTGAAAAAGGAGTATTTTTATGTATTGAAACATGTTTGTCTCTAATAACAATTCACAAGTGACATCCTGGAACAGCTGTTTCACGCTTGTTGGCGATCATCAGCCAGGAGAAGTTTTTTCTAACATATTGCTGAGTAAGTGAAGTTAATTTCCTCCTACACTCAGTCAGCAACAGTTCTTTTCAGATCTTGGTGTTTCGTAATAACAAATGAATCTATACACAATTTCTTACTTTACAGTGGAAACGGTTGACGGAATTGTCCTCATTTCAAAGAAGTTTCCATCAAGGAGAAGGTAAGTAATAAAGAAATTTTACATGTTTTCTCTAGATGTAGACAACATGTACACGAATATCGCTGTAAATGAAACTATGATGATTCTAGAAAGTTTAGCTTTTGTGAATAGGGAAGAATTGAAGAAACTTAAAATTGGTTATGATATATTCATGGAATTAATAAAACTAATAACTGAGAACACATATTTTAAACATCAAGATAGGATATACAAACAAGTCAAAGGTTTCCCTATGGGGTCGCCTTTGTCAGGGTCATTGTGTAACATATATATATGAACTTTTTTGAACAAAAATTCTTGAAAGATACAAAATATAAAATGGAGTATTATCGCTATGCTGATGATATATTATTGTTTGGGACAAAAAAGGCAATCTAGTAATTTTTTCAGTGACATTCACAAGAGACACAAAACAATCCATTTCAAAATGGAACAAGAAATCAATGACTCATTGAATTTTCTTGATTTGAATTTAATAACAAAGGATAACAAAATAACAATGCAGCATTACATTAAAGATTATAAAAATGATCATATTTTAAAATTTGATTCTGGTCACAATATGAACATAAAAAGAAATATAATTGAGAATTATTTAATTAGAATTGATAATAATACTAGCAATGAAGAAGACTTTAAAATAGGGTTAAGAATTTGTGATTATTTTATTGTAGAATATGATTCCTTCTTATTATTGTATTAACGTTTTTTGATTGTTAGTATAATATTTTAAGGTCATTGTAATAAAAAGAATCTTGGTTATTATTATTATAATGTAAAAGGCTTGAGAAAGAGCAGACGGTGAATTATCTCCTTGAAAATTCGTTTTTTCTGGTAATAAATGTAGTTTTGTGACATTTATTTTTGGTAGGGTGGATGATGTTTATCAATATATATTATAAAAGAGAAGATTTAAGGAAGAAGTATGGGTTGTTTGTATATAATTAAGTAATAATGGTTAATCCTAATCCATTTTTATTTTTCATGATTATCTTTGAACAAAACAACATTCACTGCATCGACAAATTGAATTCTTTGCTAAAAAAAAATTGTAAATAGTTTAAATTTCTTTTAAATATAATTTCTCAATGGACAATCGCCTTAGAAATAACATTCATTTAATGAATTATCGGTTGAACACCGTTCTGTTTCCAAAACATAGTTGTTAAGAGAATTAGTAATGTTTGTAATTTTAATGTACATTTATCACGAGGTGAAAAAAATATTGATGATTTCTTTTATGCTCATTTCGAGCTCTTCTAATCTACAAAATCTTAATATTCTCAATGTTCTTATAAGTTTGATGTAGAACTACATTGTTCGCAATAAATACACCCAAAAAACAGAGGCATTTGAGTTTATTTATTAAAGAACATCATCAGAGAAGGTAATGACACGAAAATGGGAAGTTGTCTGAATATGCAAATGTTATGCAACACATTAATTTGCATGCTTCCCACCAAACCCTGTATAAAGAGGCTAGTGTGCTGGGTTATCTAAATTTTCCTGGATCAACAAAAAGTGGTAGAAGTGTTCAGTGTCACCTGAAAATGCATCTGCAACGTGATTTACCCGAATCTGAAGCACGGATAGCCATAGGGCATCTTGAAGCTCGCCAAAAACAGTGGCAGCAGCGGTTGGACCTCCCAAAGCGTGATAGCTCACTCTGGAAGCGCTTCAGAGCCACTGGCACATTACGAAGAAGACCTGCAGGAGATGATCGCTACTTGAAGCTAATAGCACGAAGAAACCGGCGAAGTAATGCGACTGAGCTGCGGGGACAGTTTCTCGCTGGTACTGGACACAAAATAATCCACGTTTCGTACAAGAAAGACATTCCTTTGGTGTAGGTGAAATCATGGTGTGAGCAGACATGAGCATTGTTGATCGTACCGACCTCCATGTTGGTAGAAGTGCAACGGTGAGAACTATAAGATGTCGGGATGAAATTCAGCTTATAGTGGTACCCTTAACTGGAGCAGTTGAAGCCGACTTTCTTTTTATGGACGACATTATGTTATGTTATGTTATGTAATGTTATGCTAAGTTATGTTATGTTATGTTATGTTATGTTAAGTTACGCTATGTAGTGAATGTGGGTGGCAGAAAAGCCAAGCACTTCGACCGGAGGTCTATCTTTTATGGATGATAATGCACGCCCCCACCGTAAGCATCTCCTTAACAACATGCTGCAAGAGGCTGGATTCCAGTGCATGGATTATTTTTCACGTTCTCCAGACCTGAATCCCATCGAACACCCTTGGGATGCACTAGGAAGATGTGTTTCCAGTCACCAATCACCTCCCATAACATTTCCTCAGCTGGAAGTTACGCCGGTGCGTGACTGGCCACGAATTCCACTGGAACTGCTGGACAATTTGATCCTCTCCATTCCTCATCGCTGTCAGTGTGTTGTAGCAGTCTCAGGTGACCATACACCTCACTGAACAGTCAATTTACGACACATTTTTCACGTTTGACAAGCGAATATTAACCCCGTCCATGTGTCACATACTGCTCAATCCCGATAAATGGATTCTGCACCTCATTTGCATATTCAAACAACTTCCTTTTTCGTGTCATTTGTTTCTCTGATAATGTTCTCTAATAAATATAATCAAATACCTGTTTTTTAGATGTATTAGATTCATTTCGCAATATCCACTAAATTTTGTGAGCAGTTTGATATTCTGTGATGTTTGATAATAACCATATTTTAAAAAATTGTGTGATTTGAATACAATTCTATTGGATGAGTTCTTATCTCTTTATTATTCTAAAAGTTCTTGGGTCAGTAAAGAAATGTTTTTTGAAATGAGCTGAAAGAAGAAAAAATGACCTCTCTCAATAGCTCTTGAACCAATTAAAGTATTACTTCCAAGTTGTGAAGTTGGGAAACGTTTTTCTGTATTACTAGCGAATGAAGAATTAAGTTATTTCATCAATCGTCTGAAATCACTTCTTTTCAAGAAAGTTCGCTCTTGTTTTAGCAACGGCCAATTTAATAAGAAATTTTGAAATTAAAGAAATACGAAAATACTAAAATTAAACAAAATTAAACATTTTTCAGAATCAGAAATATCTTGCATTCAGTTGAATTGAGATAGAATCCTTAATAATTCCTTCTAAGATGAAGACATTTATTCTCTAATATCAGTAAACTAAAAAAAATTAAAAGTTTGTTTGTTTCGTAAAATTCTATGAAATACTTACTTGCTAAATGGCAATTTGCGTAATGGAAAGAAAACATCAGATTAAGAAAAATAATTTTGCCATCAGTCAAATATTTCTATAAGGAAGAAATCATATTGTAATAAATTTTAATGGAGTTAGAATAGAAATTAGATGATAAAAAAAAGAAATGTTAAACTGGGAGAATTCTATTTTATTCAGTTCTAATTTAAATAAGCCTTTAAATTGACCTAGTTCTTAGTTAATGCAATTGAAAACTGCTTAAAGAATAAAGAATATCAAAATAAACAAAAAAACAACAACACAGAATTGAATTAAATGAGCATCAAAACGAAGAGCAATATTTTACTTTGCTCTGATACCTTCTGAAGATCATCTTGGTTTGTCATTTTTATTTGATGGTTTCTCAAAGATCCATTATGTAACTTTAGTAGTTTTAATTAAAGGCGGCGGTGCTTTTGTTCTTTGTGTTATTATGCCGCACCTCCCATGTTTGAAGAATCTGTATCTCTTTGCCAGGCTATTTATTCACAAACCACTGGATAATGAACTTCCCACAATTAATTAAAGTAATTCCAATAGGATACGGATCTAGACAGCGCTCGTTCACAAGATCTACAGCAGTTTGAAGAGTGAGTAAAGTGACTTTTATTTGTCTGCATGATTACCAAGAGATAATTGCTTTTAAAAAGTTGTTCTCGAATTAGGCTGTCCTTTCTTTCTAAAACCTGCCGATAATTTTTTTAGACACGCGAGTAGGCCTAAATTCTAACGATGTCGGACAAAGTTGTTATAGATAAACTGACGAACAGTAATTATCCTACATGGAAACTGAAAATGCACCTTTTACTTATCCATGAAGGTGTGTGGGATGTAGTTAGTCAGGCAAGCCCAGCAGATCCAGATAGGAAATGGTTAAATAAAGATGGGAAAGCCAGAGCTGCTATAGGCTTAAAGGTGGATTACAGTCAACTCAATCATATTAGGAAATCTACTATGGCACAAGCAGCATGGGGGGGCTCTTCAAGATTACCATCAAAGAATCACTTTGTCTAATATAGTTACTCTGGTGCGGCGATTATGCTCGAGAAAATTATATGATGGGGAGACATGAAAAGGCACATCAAAGAGATGGAGGAAAATATGGAACAATTTATAGCATTAGAGGAAGTAATTGGAGACAGACTTGCAGTGGCGTTTATGTTAAGTAGTTTACCTGAAAGTTACTCTACATTGATTACAAAAAAAAAACTTGAACTTTTCATTGTTTATGATACCGTTGTTCTTTTCTAAATGCAAAGTATTTTTTCATCGTCGTATTTCCAAACAAAATATCCTGAAACGTAAGACACATCAATAACCCTAACCTTGCATAAGTTAAAATAGATATTTTTTCCCAAACGATATGAGGTAATAAGTAATTACTTTTTTTTCTTTCACATTTGAATAAGTTGATGATTTAAATTACATAACATAAATAAATTTTAAAAAATTTGTCCTTTAGTAGGTAAGTACCGTTTTCTATAAAGAAATTGATTTCGAATAAGATACTGACAATCTTGAAGCTTGTTCTTATTCAGTTGGTATTTCAACATTTCGTCAGTTTCACAATTCAATTTGTAGTAAATCTGTAATTTCTGGATTTCATATTTTCTGTGTATTAGATCATTGTTGTATTTTTATTTAACAATGCTTCTTTGAGTCTTAGAAAGTATTTGTTGTTGAAAATCCTTATCGCAGATGATATCTTTACAATTACAGATATGATTTTACTTGATAGGTTTGGAAATATATTCTTGTGAAAAACAATTTTCTTATTTTAAAAAAGAAATAATCTAAAATAATATTTTACGAAAAAATATTATGTGAATAAGTACTATTTATTTTTATAATTAATTGTTTATTATAATAACTATTAGCTATGAATTAATATAACTATTTCTTTTTTGTGGTAATTTAGAATTTTTAATAACCAGATGAATAAGATAATTGAATGCAATATAAATTGAACTCTGTTCTAATAACGAAATATATATGTTTAGAAAATTAGTAATTTTTATAATTTTAATGTACTGGCACGTTATTCACGAGGTCAAAAAATCTTAACGATTTTTTTTTTATCTTTACTTGAAATTCTATAATCTACAAATCTCAATATTCTGAAAATGAAGAATCAAGTTATTTCATCATTATTCTCAAAATCAATTCTTTTCAAGAAAGTCCACTATTGTTTTAGGAACGATCAATTTATCAAGAAATATTAAGATCATAGAAATACGAAAATACTAAAATTAAACAAAAATGCTCTATCAGAAATATTCTGCATTCAGATAGAATCCTTGTAATTCCTTCTAATCGGAGAACATTTATTTTCTACTATAGATAAAATCAAAAAATTAAAAGTATGTGTTTTTTGTAAAATACTTTGAAATACTTACTCCCTAAATGGGAAAATGCGTAATAGAAAGAAAACATCAGATTAGAAAATATAATTTTGTCATTAGTCAAATATTTCTATAAGGAAGAAATCTTTCTGTAATGAATTTTAATGGAGTTAGAATAAAAATTAGATAAAAAAAGAATGCTAAACTGTGAGAATTCTATTTTCTTCAGTTCTAATGTAAGAAAGCATTTAAATTAACTTAGTTATTTGTTAATGCAATTGAAAACTGCTAAAATTCAGAATTTCAGCTATGAGAAAATTACTCAAAACAAAAGATTTAAATATCACAAAATTATGGAGGATTTAGAATTTGTTTGGCGTGATTTGAAATGTATTCTTGAGTGATTTACTCTAGAATTCTCTTAAAACAACTGCGATAAAAGTTCATACGTGTTGGAATAAAATGTATTTATCGTCCACTTTTTCGACACCTATTCGAGGATGAACAAGTTAAAACATAAAAATATTAAAAAATAAAAACGATAAAAATTACCCAATTAAAGACGTTTCGAAACCTCGCTGGGGCAGGTTTCTTCTTCATACAAAATTAACAATATTTAAAATTCTTAAAATTCTTAAATCTAAAAAAGACACGAGATCCAGAAGTTTCATGTTACCGATTCCCCAGGTGATAAGCATTGGAAGCTTTTTGAATCAAACCCGCTTTATAACATGGATTTTATTGAGATAGAAAAAAAAAATATACTTTTCTTTTTCTTTCTCTTTTTGTTTTTCTTCCCCCCCCTCCATTTTTTTCCTCTTTTTTCTTTTTCCCCTTTTTATTTTTTTACTTTATATCCTCTTATTGTCTTTGTTTATATCCCGTATTGTAGAACATTCTTTGTGGAAAGCTCCTGGTTGTAACTTCCCAACATTTTAATCATGCCTGATTCAAAAAATTTTCGTAGATACAGGTCTTAGTACGTTCCCAAAATAATGACATTATCATTTTTAATGCTATGCCCATTGTCATGACAGTATGTCGCTGTATGATAAGCTTTGTTTACTGTGTCCATCGCGTATCTGTGCTCCTTAAGGCGGGTTTCTAACTCCTTTTTCGACTGGCCCTCGTATAAGCATGCGTTGTGGGCCTTATTACTGGAGTCGCAATATATCCCATAAACCGTACCTTTTGTTTTTAACACCCTCTCCATGTTATACACAGATTTTTTGCGATTAAGTGCATTACCCAGCGAGTTGCGCGGTCTGCAAGGCACTGATAAACCTGCTTTGGATAGGGTGGGTTTCAATTTAACGAATAAGTCTTTGTCGTAGACTAGCGATATATAGCGCGTTTTATGGTTTACCCCTTGATTGCATGCAGCATCCGTGGAATGATTTTTAGTGTTACGCCTACTTTTTCGCCATTTTTCCAGATATCCTTCCAACACTTTTTGCGGAAAACCATTGTTACGAAAAATATCGAAAATCTCTTTAATTTCCTGCCTGAACATAGTTGGGTTGGAGCAAATTTCGTGCGCCCTTGTTACTGCCATGATAAACGCATTTCTTTTATCATTAACAGGGACTGCACTTTTTTAGTGAACCGTGATGCGTGCGTCCGTGCGTTTTCTATGCACGGTAGTTTCTTAGGAATGATCTTTTTTTTGGATACACATATCAAGGAACGCTAAGACCCCGTTTGTTTCCTCCTCTATTGTGTATTGAATACACGGTGTGATACCGTTAAAGTCACTGAGGATCCTATTATTATACTGATCATTAGCAAGAATGAAAGTGTCATCAACATAACATGCAATATAATGCACGTTACGGTAGACGTTGTTTATCGGCGTAACCTGATACTCGACCCACGCTATAACACATTCCGCCATTACGGCGGATGTTGGAAGCCCCATAAATGTTCCAGATGTTTGTAAGTACAAACGTTCATTAAAAACAAAGAATTGTAAATGGAACAGCATGTGAACCAAGGTAATCGCCTCTTATATATTAAAAAACGTTTTTCCATCTTTTATATCCTGGTCCCGATCTATTGCAAATCATAGGGCTTTAATCACAACATTCTGCGAAAGGGATGTGTATAGGTTTACGACATCTAGTGATATCATTCTCGTGCCTGGGATGATAAGCTTACCATACAGCGACAGACTGTCATGACAATGGGCATAGCATTAAAAATAATAATGTCATCATTCTGGGAAAGTACCAAGACCTGTATCTACGAAAGTTTTTTGAATCAGGCATGATTAAAATGTTAGGAAGTTACAACCAGGAGCTTTCCACAAAGAATGTTCTGCAATACGGGATATAAACAAAGACAATAAGAGGATATAAAGATAAAAAATATCAAGGGGAAAAAGAAAAAAGAGGAAGAAAAGGGGGGGGGGGGAAGAAAAACAAAAAGGGAAAGAAAAAGAAAGGTTTTATTTTTTTTTTCCTATCTCAATAAAATCCATGTTATAAAGCGGGTTTGATTTGTTACGTGTTGTTTTCGGGCGCACGCCATCTCATGCATCCCCATGCAAGCCACGATCACGGGATAAGAGGGGAGAGGTATGTAAGGTGGAAATGAGGTGTTTGGACGGGAAAAGGGGGAGGTGCCGTGGAAAGCCAGCCTAGCGACAGGAGATTGACCAGCGGCCCGCGCCTTTCAGATGAAAAGAGAAAGAGGCAAAACTCAGGCATAAGGTTTAAATGTAAGTTTTATTTTAGAATAAACTAATAGAAAAAATATATTATATGAAGTAAAGAGATAAGTTACATGTTCTCTCGATAATTGTCCGTTACGATCAGTCCTGA
>JAFIDM010123481.1:0-27062 GCA_023159025.1 Thereuonema tuberculata | reverse complement strand
TTTTCTGAATAAAATGAACAATTGTGTCGATACTTTGATCTAAGATATAATTTTCTGAATAAAATGAACAATGGTGTCGATACTTTGATCTAAGATACAATTTTCTGATTAAAATGAACAATTGTGTCGATACTTTGATCTAAGATATAATTTTCTGAATAAAATGAACAATTGTATCGATACATTGATGTAAGATATAATTTTCTGAATAAAATAAACAATTGTGTCGATACATTGATCTAAGATATAATTTTCTGATGTTAGAAAGAAATAATAAATCATCTTTTATCATCAACATTCTGAAAATGAGTCCCTTCCCTGAAAGTCCACTATTGTTTTAGGAAAGATCAGTTTAACAAGAAATGAAAAATGAGAAGTTTTTTTTTTTTCTTAAAGATAAAATTGAAAAAAAAAAATGCATTAGTAGTTAGCTTCTCTTCAGGATATTGTTTTAGTGTACTGTACTGTACTGTACTGTACAAACAGTCGTGAATGAAGCAACGAACGTTGAATGTTATATCCTTTTTATAGAAATCCATCACTTAATAAGTAAAGCGTACCAAAATTGTCTTAATATAATGTTAAAGATTGGATCGTATTTCTTTGACTCTTTCCCTTTTATACTGAAGGAATTATTCTATAAATATCTTTATTCTTCTAAAATCTGTAAAATATTTTCTAATCTAAAATGAGGAAGTCTATCGTCTATTATACTGTAGATAGAAAAAATAAAATGTTTATGTGTTTCTTAAAATTCTTTGAAATACTTACCGGCTACATGGAAATTTGTTAAATAGAAAAAGAAACCATCAGATTAAGCAGTATAATAATTATCAGTCATCGGAGATTTATACTTAACGTTTAATAAGTTCAGAATATAAATTATAATATAAAAAATTGTTGAAAACTGTTAATTAAGAAGCATGTTCTTATCCACATATTATTCCAACATTCTGTGCCATATATTCACTATAGAACAGTTCCGCTCTAAACCTTATGTGCGAATGAAACTCGTGATGGGTGATGTCTCATAAAAATGCGAAAGAGGAATCGCTAACTTTGATCTTAAAAAGTATATTCACTGCAATTACATCGAAGTCTTCATTCAGAAGTTCGGTAATAGCAACAAATAATTGCCATGATTCTATGAGTTTAGACTTACAGTTAAATACTTTCCGTCGTTTTCTAATACAAGAATTTTGATACCCACAAAGTAACAGCACAAACCATTATAGAGGATTGTCTGCAAGACAGTAAGATTTGGGAGTAATTGGTACCTTTGAAATTCGATTCTGTAAAGACAGACCTTTTCCCAGGTCTTTCCCTGGAAAATTTATTCCTTTTCTAAAACCAGAACGTAATCATTGTGGTTCTAAGAAGTCCTTTGACTCGTAGGAAACTACACCTACAACTTGAAGGAAACTACAACTATCAGAATTATTCTGTAGTCGTCTGTATTCCTCTAGAATCTCTAAAATATTTTCTACTCTGAAATGAGGAAGTCTACTGTAGATAGAAAAAATTTAAAAAATTTTTGTTTTTTAAAATTATTTAAAATACTTACACACTATATGGGAATTTGTTTAATATAAATAAAACATCACATTTGGCAATATAATCTCAATCAGTTATCAGAGTATTTTCCTTAAAGAATATATATTACAATATAAAAAAACATTGTCTTTGTAAAACTATTAATTTTCAAGCATGTACTTATCCACTTATTATTCTAACATTCATATATTCACTGTAGTACAGTTCCGTTCTAAATCTTGTATGTGAATATCTTGTTGTAATAGGTGATGTCTCATTAAAAAGCGAAAGGCGACTCGTTAGCTTTGATCTTAAGAAATAGATTCAGTGAAAATACATCCAAATCACCACTCAGAAGTTCAGTAATTGCTAAGAATTGTTGCCCATGATTCTAAGAGTTTATTCTTACAGATAAATACATTCTGGATGTGTGTGCCAAAAAAGTTTGATACCCACAACGTAATACGACAGACCATTAACAATTTTTTTTATAATCTCATGTCTGTTTGCTAAACCATCAAATAGAGACATTGGTTTTGTATGCTATTTCAGCTTTCATGTTGTAAGTCCGCTTCCATATTTTTCTATTTTTCACTTCTTTTTATTAAGTACGTTATTACTTTCTTTACTTAATAAGATAGTTTTGGTTAATCTTTTATTTGAACTTCTCAAATGATATCAATGAAGATCATCAAATCTATTGGAAGTTCCACATTTTTTTTTAAAAACTGAATTGTATGTTCTTTTTCAATAATTGAAGAAACCCCCAATAGGACGTTAAATGCTTAAACTATGATAAAGCTTAAATAGATTTCTTAAATAGATTCATAGTGAAGAAATAAGTATTAGGCAACACACAAATAACTTTATAAAATAACAAATTATGCTTACGAAAATAAAAAAAAACATACATACATATTCTGGAGCTTTCGAGCTGCCTTTGTGGAGCTCATTTTCAACAAATTTACCATTCTGCACTCGAAAGCTCCAGAATATGCATGTATGTTTTTTTTTTTGTTTTTTTTTTTTTTGGTTAATTGTTATTTTTTATTTTTTTTTTGATATTTTTAAAGATATTTGTGTGTTGGCTAAAACTTATTTCTTCACTATAAATAGATTCAATGGCAATAAAATAAAAATTTCTTAAAACAAACAGATTATTCCAATACTTCATGACTACAAAATCTACATAGATGCTTCCCAAGAATATAAGAATGAATTTGTAAATAAATCTGTAATTCCTGGGATATCATATTTTCTGTTTTTAGATTGTTATTGTGTATTTTTAATTAACAATGCTTCCTTGAGTATTAGAGAATATTCGTTATCATCTGAGGGAAGGGTTTTGCCATCTTGCCAATTACAAATAAGATTTTACTTGGTAGGTTGAGAAATAAATTATTGGGAAAAAAACAGTATTTTTATATCTTGAAGTATATTTTTATTCAGTTCAATTTGTTCTAACATCTTCCATTTCTCATCCAAGGAAATAATCATGGTTAATCCTCATCTATTTTTATTTTTATGATACATCTTTGAATCCTCCATGGTGTCTCTACCTTGTCGTGGTGAAGGGGATTGCGTGCACCAATGATCCGGAGACTTATGCCGGCGGTAGTGAAGCTACTGGTAGCGCCTCCCAAGCCGGATTGGTCGAATGGTAGGTGCAGACCAAATGGACACCCTGGACCTCCAGGTTAGGGGTTATGACAATAGGCCTGCACCCTATTTCATGTAAAAAAATCTTTAACGCAAAAAGAATCTACAGGAATAATAAATCGGCTGCTTTTAATGGACAGCGACTAAGGCTACGGAAAAGGACTATAATTATGGCTACCTGGAATGTGCAAGGTATTAGATCAAAATGGATTCATATAATGAAAGAGATTGATTCGATGAAGGTCGATTTGATTGTTTTGACAGAGACTAAGAAAAAAGGATCAGGAATAGAAAAAACTGGAGAATTTATACTCAGGAGTTCCAAAGGAGGAAAGAGCAAAACGAGGAATATCAGTTTTAATGAAAAAGAAATTTAAGAGAAATCTTGAGAACTTAGATGCTGTGGATAAAAGAATTTTAAATATCAATATGGATATTTTTGGAAGAAGAATTACTATTTTGGGAATTTATGCTTCGAATAATGATGACATTATTGAAGTTAAGAATATGTTTTATCAAAAACTGCAGGAAATCATTGATGAAATTGGAGGAACAAGATAAATTATAATGATGGGTGATTTCAATGGAAGAACTGGATGCAGGAAGAGAGATAACATTGTTGGAGAGTTCGAAGAGAATGTAGTCAACGATAATGGAGAAAGACTTAATGAATTTTGCAGAACTAACAATCTAAAGATTACAAATGGTTTTTATAAACAGAAGGATATTCACAAATACACATGGTATCAGCATACTAGACAACTAAAAACAATTATTGTTAAAGATAATTATTAAACAAAGGGCTCAATTAAAATTATTAGACATCAGAGTCCAGAGAGGAGCTGAATGTGGCTCAGATAATTTTATGGTGCGAGCAAGACTTGCATTTCCTTATTCGGCTAATATAATTAGAGAGAAAAGAAATCCCACAGAGATGGACGATATTGATATCCCAGAATATATGTTGGAAGGATTAACAGAAGAGAGTACAAAAGGACTTTTTCAAGTAAGATTAAATGAAAAATTAGAAGAAAGGAATTATACTAATACAACCGAACTATATCAACATATTAAATCATCTTTACACCAGGCTGCAAAGGAAGCACTAGGACAAAAAAGAAAAGAAAAAAAATCCCCAAAAAACTTTTAATGGGATAAGGACATTGAAAAGATTGTACAACAGAAAAAAGAAGCCTATTTTAGGTGGATGAGTTCAAAAAAAGGAAGAGGATAGGCAGCTTTATAGAACTTTTAGAAATAACACTAAGAAATTAGTAGTAGAGAAAAAAAGAACATCTTGGGATAAAAAATGCAGAGAAATTGAGACATATATAGGAGGAAGACGATGTTCAGAGGCATGGAAATTTTTAAGGAATATTAGAATAGAGGGTAGTAATTCATGGCAAGGAATATCTGTTGAGAAATGGGAAGAATATTATAAGACTTTGCTTACGGAAACTAGAAATGAATTTCAAGTAAAAAATATAGATATTGATATCATAGAACAACTTGAGAGAGTTAAAAGAGCAATTAAAAAATTAAAGAATTAAAGAGCAATGATCCCGGTGGATTATCATCAGAACTGATCAAAATGGAAACGATAAAATGCTCAGATTAATTACACAATTATTCGAAAGATACTTAAACGGAGAAGAAACACCAGAAGAGTGGAGAAATGGATATTTAACATCAATTTATTAGAATGGAGACCGACAAAAATGTGATAATTACCGTAACATTACTGTAACAGCAACGTTCAGTAGATTACATGAACGAATTTTAAAAGATTTTATTGAAGAAGAAATTAGAATGAAAGAAAGTGAAGAACAAAGTGGATTTAGAGCAGGAAGATCATGTATGGATAATATATTTTGTCTTAAACAAATTATTGAAAAGGAAATGACGGTGGGAAATCAAATTCATCTTCTGTTTATTGATCTAACGAAGGCATATGATAATGTTCCAATCGCAAAATTATGGAATGTATTAAAGGAAATAAACATAAGTTTAAATATTATTAGAGCAATTCAAGAACTTTACAGACATTCAAAAACAAAGATTAAAATAGGTCAAAGATTGTCAATAGGTTTTATAACAGATAAAGAACTCAGACAGGGATGCTGTATCTCCCCAACACTTTTTAAAATTTATGTTGAAGCAGCATTGACAGTTTGGAAAGAAAACTGCAGAGGATTGGGACTTAATGTGAAAGGAACGTTAATGTTTACTCTGCAATTCGCTGATGAGCATGTCATAATTCCAAAGAGTAAAAATGATTTAGAGAGAATGACGGTAAACATTAAGGAAGAATATGAGAAATGGGGACTATATATGAAAGTTAGGAAGACGAAATACCTATGGATAGGAGGAAATGAGACTGACCTAAATCTAAATAATAACATTAAAATAGAAAGCTGTGAGCATTATAGGTATCTCGGAGTAGACAATAATAAAGAAGGCAGAGACTCACAAAAAATTGTCAAGGAAGGAAGGCTATAAAAACTATTAAATTCTATTCGGTGGAGTGAAGCGATCTCTAGGAAAAGAAAGTATAATATACACAATTCTATTGTAAAGAGCATCTTGTTATATGGGGCAGAAGGATGGAGAATTACGGAGACAGAAAAAAAGAAATTAGCGGCAGTGGAAATGGATGCCCTAAGAAGATCATGCAGGGTATCAAGAATAGAAAGAATGAGTGATGAAAGACTATCCAAAATCGCTTTTGATTACAAAACAAATAAAAAAAGGAAACGAGGAAGACCACTAAAGGCTTGGATGGACGATATTAAAGAAGCAATGAGGGTTAGGAGTCTGGAAGAGGATTGGACCCTTGACTGGAAGACCTGGAATAGACTTCTTGTAGATTCTTTCGCAAGGCGACACCTGACGCCATGAACCAACTTTACACACTACCTCCCAACAAGTAATTGGACACTCCTGAAAACGACGATATCGGCGGATCTGAGACACTTCACGGCAGCTGTCGTTAAATATCGTGCGGGAAACAACAACTCCAACAGTTGCATGCAAGATGCCAAGCAGTTCGGAGCTTTCCGATTTCGAGAAAGGGGTAATTGTCGGGTATCACAGAAATGGCCGATCCATACGTAACATATCCAGCGAGTTGACGTACCCAAAATCGACAGTGGCCTACGTTATTTGCAAGTGAAAGGAGAGGGATGACTGTTGGAATATGCCCAGACCCGGCAGACCCACAAAACTGGGAGTTAGAGACCGACGGGTTCTGTCCAGAGAACTTCGGAAGACCCGCCCCAAATCGATGGGCCAAATCCGCGAGGAATTCCAACAGGCAACTGGGACTGTTGTGTCGATGAATACCATCCGTAAGGAAGCCCATCTGCTTGGTTATCATGGACGTGCTGCCGCCCACAAGCCTTTGATTACCAAGTCCAATCGCGCTGCTCGGCTAACGTGGTGCAAAGAACGTCGACAGTGGACCGTTGAACAGTGGAAACATGTTCTCTGGAGCGACGAATCAAGGTTCACCCTCTACCGTTCGGATGGCAGGTTCGGGGTTTGCGTCTGCTCTGGAGAACGTCTCCTGCCGGATTGTATTGTGCCAACAGTGAAGTTGGGCGGAGGTGGAGTTATGGTGTGGTGGTGTTTTTCCTGGTATGGCACGGGACCCTTGGTCGCAATTCCTGCTAGGCTCAACGCCGAGACCTACAGCACCATTTTGGATGACCAAGCGCTTCCTGCGTTGTGGCAGTTTCACGAGGTGGACGCATTTACTTTCAGGATGATAATGCCACCTGTCATGTTGCGAGGTCCTCCATAGCTTGGTATGGTGACAATGGAGTTAATCGACTGGACTGGCCTGCGCAGAGCCAGCACCTTAACCCTATGGAGCACCTCTGGGGCGAGTTGGAGCGTCGACTTAAGGGGTGCCCCCTCCGTTTAAAATCGGTGAAGGAATTGACCTAATTTCCCCAAGCCGAGTGGAAGAAAATACCGCTCGCCGTCGTACAACGACTGGTTGAGAGTTTACCCCGGAGGGTCGCAGCTGTATTCACCGCTCGTGGAGGCTCCACCAACTATTGACGGTGAATAAACTTCGTTTTCCTTGTCTATCACAGGTGTCCAATTACTGGTTGGGAGATATATATATATATACAGGGTGTTCATTTTATCTGAAGACATTGAAATATCCTGAAAACTACAAATTGGATCAAAAAACTTTATAATTAAAATTTGTTCGTCTCGGAGGGGGACATTCAATGATAACAAACTCGTCCCACCCACCCGCCACCCACTTTGAGGTGAGGGGTTGGGAAGAAAAACGTAAATAGGAACCCCCATTTTTTTATTGCAAATTCGGATTCTCCAGAAAATTTCACGTTGATTTGATGTACTGTACGTCGGGGTTGCTCGTAGATGGCGCTGTAATCGACAAAAATCAAAATGGGTAAAAACATCGTTTAAAATTGGGGATATCTCAAGAAATAAAAAATCATATGAAATCAGAGAAATAAAAATGTAGACGTATGTGATATTTATTAAAATAATATCCAATGACATGTGAATTTACCCCCCACCCCCACGCTGCGAGAGTGGGAGAGGCAATTATTTCATATCTTGTAATGTATTCCGTTGTGTCTCTTCTTTTTCTTGTCTCACATATCAGAGTATTTTGTCCAATTACAGTAAGTGTTCAAAAATACGACCTTCAACGTCAATACACTTATTGATCCTGTCTTCAAATGACTGTACACAGGACAGAAGCATATCTGCGGGAATTTCAGCACAGGCGTTTCTTATGCGTTCTACCTTACGGGGTGGGGGTGGGGGGGTCGAGTTCGGTATCATTAGATGTCCCCCACCGAGACGAACAAATTTTAATTATAAAATTTTTTGATGGGATATTTCAACGTCTTCAGATAAAATGAACACCCAGTATATATATAAATATATTATTATTATTATTATTCACGATTGGGCCCTATCGGACCACGCGAAGTACAATACAAAGTTATTTCAGTCTCTCCTCCCTTTCCCTGTTTTTAACTTTTCTCTGAGCCCATATTGCTTTCATTCTTTCAGAATGGGCTTTTTTTCTCTCCTCAGTCCAAATGGTTCCTGTTTTCCTGGGTCTTTCTGCCTTACAAACTGTCCACTCCGAAATTTTCTGCCCAAAAAGTTTCCTGTCGTATACATCTTGTTGTGATATCCCTGCTTCTTGTAGGTCCTGTTTAATTGCAGCTATCCATTTCATTGTTTCCGTTTTAGCCCTACTGCGAGTTTCATAGAATTCCACAACTTGTTTAGTTAGTCTGGTTGGTTCCATTCTTTTAATATATCCATAAAATTTTAGTCTCCGTTTTTTTATATCCGAATATATGTCTGAATACCTCTGTACTTCATGGTTTGCTCTCAGTCTGAATGCTCCTTCTTTAGTTTGATTTGGGCCTAAAACTTTCCTAATAATTTTTCTCTCCTTTTTTTTGAATTTCCTCAATGTCTCTTTTTCTGTTTAAAATGAGTGTTTCAGCTCCGTAAAGGCATACTGGTTTGATCACTGTGTTGTAGTGTCTCAGTTTTGTATATTTAGAAATACATTTTTTGTTGTAGATGTTATTTGTGAGTCTGAAAGCTGTTTCCATCTTTTGACAACGTTTCTCATTAGCAACCCTTTCTAGACCAGTCTCCTGAATGGTTTCGCCCAAATATTTGAAATGAATTACCCTTTTAATTTTGCCAAATTTAGTTTCTAAAAGTGTCGGGGCCAATTTGTCACTGGTCATAAATACGGTTTTTTCAAATGAAATTTGGAGACCCACGTTTCCTGCAGTTTCCGTTAGAATTTCAATTTGTTTCCGTGCTGTTGGGAGGTCATGGGTAAAAATAGCAAGGTCGTCTGCAAAAGCCAAACAGTCAATCCTGATATTGGTTCTTCCTAATTTAATTGGTTGGTCAATTTTAAGGTTCGACTTTAGCCTTCGCCACTCTTGGATAACTTTTTCTAGGACGCAGTTGAACAATAATGGAGAGAGTCCGTCTCCCTGTCTCACTCCTGTCTTAATTTCAAAAGGTTCAGAAATTTCTCCCATGAATTTCACTTTAGATTTTGTGTTCGTGAGTGTTTGCCTGATAATTGCCAGCGTTTTGAGATCCAGACCTTGCTATTTCAGAATTTGGAAAAGAGACCTACGATCAATCGAATCATATGCCTTTTTGAAGTCAACAAAGGTACAGACTATTTTTTTGTTGTAAATCTTTTGGTGTCTGAGAATTAGTTTCAGATTTAAAATCTGTTCTGGACAGGATCTACCAGGTCTAAAACCCGTTTGGTATTCGCCAATATTATGCTCTAGTTGTTCTTGTGCTCGGTCCAGGAGACACTGAGAGAGAATTTTGTATGTGACAGGAAGGAGGGAGATTCCTCTATAGTTGTTGACGTCACTTCTCTCTCCCTTCTTGTGCAGTGGATGGATTAAGGCTGTTTTCCAATCATCTGGAATTTGTTCATTTTGCCAAATGTTTCGTATAATTGATGTAATTTCTTTTTCGGTTTTGGGGCCAGCTGACTTCAAGATTTCCGCAGCAATACCATCTTCACCAGATGCTTTGTTATTTTTCAGTCTTTTAATCTGTTTAGCAATTTCTTCTTCGTTTGGTGGTTGTGAATTTGGGTTAGTTTTAGTTGGATTTTTTGGTGGAAATCTTTCTGGGGGCTCTGGACAATTTAGAAGTTCCCTGAAATACCGAGCAAGTTCTCTGCAATTTTCCTGATTGTTAAGTGCCAATTGCCCACTTTCCTTCCTGAAGCATAAACTTTGAGGCTGATACCCAGTTAGTTTCGTTTTAAATGTTTTGTAGAAGTTTCTAGTGTTGTTCTTCTGGAAGTCTTTTTCAATTTCCAGGAGTTGACTGTTGTCATATTGCCGTTTCGTTTGTCTAATTAATTTTGATGTTTCTTTTCGAGCTGCCATGAATGCTTCATAGGTATTCTCTGACTTTTTACTATTCCATGCTTGGAATGCTTCCTGTCGGGATTTGACCCCATGTTCACAATCCTCGTTCCACCAAGGGTGTTTCTTTTGTTTTCGTAAAGGAACTATGCTTTCGGCGGTTTTGATAATTTTGTGTTTGAGCTCTTCCCAATTTTGAGATTTTGTTTTGTCTAATTCGGCCGCTAGTAGTGATGGTTGAATTTTACTAATGTCAAATTTTGGGATGGCTGGTGTCTTTTTGTAGTAGAATTTTTTTGGTTTTAAAATTAGTTTAGTTCGGATCAAGTAGTGGTCAGTGTCGATATTTGCTCCTTTTCGTACTTGGACGTTTAAAATTTCCTGGTGATTCGGATATGAGATTGCCACATGGTCGATTTGAAATTCACCGATATATGTGATCGGTGACCGCCATGTTTTTTGTTTTGAGGGCTTCTTTTTAAAGTGGGTTGACATAATTTTGAGATTGAAAAGGTTGCAAAGTTCTACGAGTCTTTTTCCGTTCTGATTTGTCCATTTATGTGCTGGGAATTCACCAATCGTTCTTCTGAATTTTCTCTCTTTTCCTAATTGCGCATTAAAATCACCCATTAGAATTTTCACATGATTTGGTGGAATTTTTGAGATAGTTTTCTCTAGGGCGTCCCAGGATTTATCTACTTTTTTTGGATCTGTTTTATTTTCTTGGTTGACTGACATATGTGCGTTGATTACTGTGTATGTTTTATTAGCACATTTTAGCGAAATTGTCATTAATCTATTGTTTACAGGTGTTACATTGACTAGGGAACCAAGAATGTTTTTTGAAATTGCAAATGCGACTCCAAGATGTGGTGTGTTTTTTAGGATTCTTTTGTCAGTTTTACTTTTAAAAAGTCTATAATTTCCAAAATCTACGGTGGTCTCGTCTGTCAATCTTGTTTCTTGAAGGGCCAGTACTTTTATGTTTTGTTCTTTTAATGTGTGTCCTAACTCATAAAGTTTTCCAGGTCTTAAAAGCGAATTGATATTGAGTGTCCCAAAATATGTTTTGAATTTCGGTTTAAGTTTTTCGGAGAATTCCGACTTCGTCCTTAATACATTGCGTTGCAGCCTAGTCTCCCCAGAATCCGATAGACTAGTTGTGCCACTTTTGGTGGCTGAGGATTGGTTACCTCCTGGGGTAATTTTGTGATTACCAAAACGCTCCATATTTGTACTTTAAATCAGAGGGTTGAGTTCGAAAACTCAGTGGTTAAGACTGGAGTGGTTAGTTCCAGAATTTAATTTTCAGCCGCACCTCTGGTGAACAGACGCTGACCACTTTGCCGCTTGTTGCAAGACAGACGCGAAGTGGGTTTCTTTCGTGAGTTGCCTCTTCCGCTAGTTCCGCCGTACTGAGATCCTTTCTCTCCGCCTTCACTACCGTTGAGGTCTTCACTGTAATCCTAGCAAAGAGCCCAAACAGGGTACTATCACCCAGGCCAAGTGAACCCTGGTTTTTTTTAACGAGGTTGTTACTCCTCCCCCTCCTCCTTCCTCATCACTTGCATGATGGGGCTCCGGGCTTGGGACCGGCAGAGCGGAGTTATATATATATATATAATTATCTTTGAACAAAACAACTTTCACTGCATCGATAAAATGAATTATTTGCTAAAGAAAATGATGCATAGTTTAAATTTCACAAACATACATATACTCCAATGGGGAAACCAAATTGTTTACCAAGTGACATTCTGGAACAGCTGTTTCACGTTCATTGACGAATTTGTTTCACACCGTTCTTAAAAAATTTTGTTAAGAAAATTAGTAGTGTTTGTAATTTTTATGAACATGCATCACGATGTAAAAAAAATATTGGTGATTTTTTTTTTTTTTTATCTTTACGTGGGACTCTTATAAAATATACAAAATCTCAATATTCTACATGTGCTAATAAGTTACATATAAAAGTATATTCTGTCATGTTTAATGATAAACAATTTGGTCTCACTCATTATTTTTTATTAATAATTCAAATGCGCAGTTTCAATTTTTATGGTTTAAAAATATTCATTGAGGTCGGCGAACGGCTGGCACGTGAATTTTCTCACTAAATTTTCATTAGTGAAAGTTTTATTAATTTTTTCTTTTGAGGCACTACTGCACTTCCGATAATCATAGTTTAAATTTGTTTTAAACTTTATTTCTTAAAGGACCCTCGCCTTAGAAAGAACAATCATTTAATGAATAATCATTTGATCGCCATTCTGTTAACAAAAGATATTTAAGAAAATTAGTAATTTTTTGTAATTTTAATGTACATACGTCACGAGGTGAAAAAATATTTAGTTAGTAGTTAGTCAGGCAATTCCAGCAGATCCAGATAGCAAATGGTTAAATAAAGAAGGGAAATTCAGAGCTACGATAGGTTTAAGGGTGGATTACAGTCAACTCATTAGGAAACCTACTACAGCACAAGCAGCATGGGAGACTCTTTAAGATTACCATCAAAAAGCAACTTTGTGTAATATGGTTACTGTAATGTGGAGATTATCCTCTAGAAAACTACATGATGGAGGAGACATGGAAAGGCATATCCAAGAGATGGAGGAAAGTATGCAACAAATTACAGCATTAGGTAAAGAAATTGCAGAGAGACTTCCAGTGGCGTTTATGTTAAGTAGTTTACCTGAAAGTCACTATACATTGATTACCAACAAAAACTTACTTTTCATTGTTTATGATAGCGTTGGTCATTTCTGAATGGAAAGTATTTTTTTATCGTCGTATTTACAAACAAAATACCCTGAAACGTAAGACACCTCAATAACCCTAAACTAGCATAAGTTAAACGGGATTTTTTTCCAAACGATATGAGGTAATAAATAATTACTTATTTGTCTTACACATTTGAAGGAGTTGATGATTTAAAATACATATTATATATATATTTTAAAAAAATGTCCTTTAGTAGGTAAGTACCGTATTCTATAAAAAAATTGATTTCAAATGAGATACTGACAATCTTGAAGCTTGTTATTATTCTGTTGTTATTTCAACATTTTGTCAGTTTCACAAATCAATCTGCAGTAAATCTGTAATTTCTGGATTTCATATTTTCTGTATTTTAGATCATTGTTGTATTTTTAGTTACCAATGCTTCCTTCAGCCTTTAGACAGTATTTGTTGAAAATCCTTATATTCAGATGATATCTTTACAATTACAAATATGATTTTACTTGGTAGGTTGCGAAATATATTCTTCAAAAAAAAAATCATATAAAATAATATTTTACGAAAAAATATCATGTGAATAAGTACTATTTAATTTTATAATTAATTGTTTATTATAATAACTATTAGCTATGAATTACAATAACTATTTCTTTTTTGTGGTAATTTAGAAACTTTAATAACCAGATGAATAAGAAAATTAAACGAAATATCAATTGAACGCTGTTCTAATAACGAAATACATTTGTTTAGAAAATTAGTAATTTTTATAATTATGATACACGTTATTGAAGAGGTAAAAAAATCGTAATGATTTTTTTTATCTTTACTTGGAATTCTTATAATCTTCAATTCTCAATATTCTGCATGAATTTTAATGGAGTTAGGACAAAATTATATGAAAAAAAAGAGAAATGCTAAATTTTAATATTTCCACTTTATTCAGTTCTAATATAAAGAAACATTTAAATTAACTTAGTTATTACTTAATGCAATTGAAAACTGTTTAAATAATACAGAATTTCAGTGTTAAAACACTGAATTGATTACTTATGATTACTTATTTGAATATAACAGAGTTATGGTGCGTTTTAAATTTAATTGGAATGATTTGAAAAATATTCCTTATTACTTATTTTCTACTATAAATCAATCAAAACAATTCAATATTTCTGTTTCATAAAATTCTTTAAAATACTTACATTCTACATGGGAAATTGCATAATAGACAGAAAACATCAAATAAAGAAATATATCAGAGAAGTCTAATATTTCTGTAAGGAAGAAATCATTTTGTGATAAATTTTAATAATATTAGGATAAAAATTAAAAGTTAAAAATAAATGAAATGCTTAACTGGGAGAATTCTACTTTATTCAGTTGGAATTTAAAGAAGCCTTTAAATTAATTTAGTTATTAACTAAAACTTCTAATGAAACATCTAAAAGATATTCTTCATCCACTTCTACTTCTTAATCAAAAACCTAATAGTTAATATTTGTACCAATAGTTTATGGTGAAAAGTACGATTATTAGTTAATGCAATTGAAAACTGCTAAAAGAATACAGAATTTCAGCTTGAAAAAGAACTTCTTATAACAAAATATTTACTTGTTTCAATGTAACAGAATAATTGGGCATTTAAAATTTATTGCCATTATTTGAAATATGTTCTTGATTAATTTCTTGATTCTATATATGAACAAATCATCTAAAACAATATTTTATTAGAAAAATTATTAAATGACAAGGTACTAATTATTATAACTACTTCCTTCCTGTGAAAATTGAGAATATTTAATATCAAAGATGATTCGTAATCCGTCATTTCAGAAGATAAACAAAGAATTGAAAACTGTTACTAATTAAATGAACGTCAAAACCAAGAGCAATAATTTTTACTTTACTCTGATACCTTTTTTAGATCATTTAAGAAATGGTCGTTGAAGCTATAACTAACGTTAGACAATTCTGAGAAATCAGAGAAAACAACTATTGGATTTCAAATGAAAACTGACAATCTTTAGACAGTGAAGTCAGTCTCCTCCTAACAGTCAATCGACAGCAATTCTTTCCAAATCTTGATGTGTCCAAATAACACACGAATCTTATGGTCTGTACGTCTTCTAAAAGAAACATCTGGAAACTGCCAAATAGCCACAGTGATTTTATTTTCCTACTCCAATTTTAGCATTGCCGATAATCGTCTGATTGAAGTTTGATATAAAAAAATTATTTAATTATCTAGCAGAGCATTTTGATAACAATAAAGCAGCGCGTAATCTTTGAAATATATAAATTTCTTTTTTCTAAATTAGAAAATTGAAATTTCAATTCCTGTATATTCAGTTATGAAACACCTGTTTTCGTTAAAGTGTTGAATGGAGATTCAAATGATTTCAATAGAAATAATTCAATCTCTTGTAAATTCTACAGCTATTGTTTTCATGTATTAATGGTAATGTTATTTTTATTACAATTCAAGTTCTTACTTTACTTTGGAAATGTCTGACAGTTTTGTCCTCACTTCAAAGAAGTTTCCATGAGTTCTGTTTCTCACCCAAGATAATTGATTAAGGTTAATACTCATCCATTTTCATTTTTTATCATAATCTTCAAAGAAAATGATTTTAACTGCATCGATAATCCTATTTCTTTGCTAAAGAAGGAATTACAAATAGTTTAAATTTGTTTTATATATATTTTTCAAAGACACTCGGCTTCGAAATTGCATTCTTTCATGAATGCAGTAGAAGGCAATTCTGTTGAACAAAAAAATAGGTTAAGAAAATTTGTAATTTAAATGAATGTATTGTGGCAATTTTTTTATTTCTGTTTGGATCACTTCCACGCTATACAATCTCAATTGCTATAAAAGTGGTACGGATTGTAGAAAAACAAATTTGTATGAAGGTTACTGGTGTCAATGCTTTTAAAAAACTCGAAGGAAAAGGTTCGCAATTTATTTATATTTAACTAGCAGCAAAGCCTGAAAAATCTGAAAAATCATTTTATTATCAACTATCAAATGTAAAGTAAATGTAATCTAAATACTGTTCTAACTTGTGAACGAATCTTCTACGGCAAAAATGGTTTTGAGTTTCGAAATCAGCGTAAACAACTGAGTAAGTATGCCAAATTTCATTAAAATGGATGCAGTGGTAACAAAATTATTTGGTTTTGAACGTATGTTTTCAGTTGTCTAGGTCAGTTTCCAAGGATAAAATTTCATGGAAACAACATGGAATGACAAAATGAACTAATATTTCATCCAATTTGAGTAGCTTTGATTCAATGGTACCATTGAGAACCGTTGGATCTATCTTAATAGTCTAACTATATCGAGTTACGGACAGACAGACAGACGAAATTACCCAATTATATAAGTTGATAACTTCTCTAGTTTTGATTCGGACATTTTGTGGATGAGTAAAGTCAATCTCTTCCGTTCAATCACTCTATCACATTTCTCTTCCAGATCTATATTTTATTTACCTATATTTTTTTTTGGTTATTTCCTGAAGGTCGTTTTCTTACTAAATCATAAAACCATCTTTATTTTCTTATCGCTTTTTATTATTATTTTTTAATTTAGCAAACCATTAAATTTAAATTAAAAAATTAAAAGTTTGTGTTTCATTGAAATAGATATCGGCTAATGACTTTAAATTTTCAGAATCAGAAATATCCTGCATTCAGTTGCATTGAGAGAGAATCCTTAATAATTCCTTCTAATCTAAGATGAAGACATTTCCTTTCTACTATAAGTAAAATTAAAAACATAAATGTTTCGTAAAATCCTGCCAAATACTTACATTCTAAATGGGAATTTGTGTAATGGAAAGAAAACAACACATTAGGAAAAAATAATTTTGCCATTAGTCAAATATTTCTGTAAGAAAAAAATCTTTCTGTAATGAATTTTAATGGAGTTAGAATAAACTTTAGATGATAAAAAAAAAGAAATGCTAAACTGGAAGAATTCTATTTAATTCAGTTCTAATTTATAGTATCATTTAAATCACCTAAGTTCTTAGTTAATGCAATTGAAAACTGCTTAAAGAATACAGAATTTCAAAAGAAACAAAAAGAAACACAGAATTGAATTAAATGAGCATCAAAAGGAAGAGCAATAATTTTACTTTACTCTGATATCTACTGAAGATCATCTTGGTTTGCAATGTTTATTTTTTTTTTGGTTTCTTAAAGATCCATTATGTAACTACTATTTTAATTAAAGGAAGCGGTGCTTGCTTTTGTTCTTTGTGTTATTATGCTTCATCTGCCATATTTCAAAAAACTGTGTCTCTCTGCCAGATTATTTATTCACAAACTACTGAATAGTGAACTTCCCACAATTAATTAAAGTTATTCCAATAGGTTACGGATCTAGACAGCGCTCGTTCACAAGATCTACAGAAGTTTCAACAGTAAGTAAAGTGACATTTTTTTAGGAAAGCAAGTAGGTCTAAATTCTAACGATGTCGGACAAAGTTGTTGTTGACAAGTTGACGAACAGTAATTACCTGACATGCAAATTGAAAATGGAGCTTTTACTCATCCATGAAGGCGTGTGTGATGTAGTTAGTCAGGCAATTCCAGCAGATCCAGATGGGAAATGTTTCAATTAGGATAGGAAAGCCAGCGCTGCGATAGGCTTACGGGTTGATTACAGTCAACTCAGTCATATTAGGAAAGAATCTATAACAGAAGCAGCATGGCGGGATCTTCAAGATTACTGTGATGCGGCGATTATGCTCGAGAAAAATACACGATGGGGGAGACATGGAAAGGCATAATCCAAGAGATGGAGGAAAATATGGAACAAATACAGTATTAGAGGATGAAATTGCAGACAGACTTGCAGTGGCATTTATGTTAAGTTGATTACCTGAAAGTTAATCTACATTGATTATAGAATTGGAGACAAGACCAGATAAAGATCTGACACTAAACCTTGTAAAGATGAAGGTGCTTGAAGAATACCGAAGAAATATTGATTATTCATAAAATGAGGAAATTCTAGAAGAAAAAGGGCTTAAAGTTAATATCCCGAAAAACTCAAGTAAATGCTCTGTAAAGTCAAGTAAGGGAGATATTACAGAAGGGGTATCAAATTTGGCGGTAAATCCTATTACTGCAAAAAAGCAGCAGGACACCTCAAGCAGAATTGTCTAGCATACAAAGCCTAGAAAAATCAAAACCCAGGAAGATCATCCAAAGCAAACAAGGCATTCATGAAGATGACGCCAATTTTAATCATTTGTGTTCGAGTGGATGAAGACGACAAAATAATTGGTATATGGTTTCAGGAGTAGGAAGACACATTAGCTGTGACAAAATTTCTTTTCAGCTAAAATATTTAGTATACAAACTAAAGTGTAGATAGCAGACAGCAGAGATGGTTTTGCGGAAGGTTTTGGTAGTTGAATTCACCGGTGAAAAACAGATGCTGGAGATGAAGTGCAATCCATCACAGTGAAAGATGTGTTGTATGGCCAAACTTTTAATGCAATCCTGCTATCAACCAGAAGTTTAGCTAAACGATATTTTCTTATCGCCTTTTATTGTTATTTTTTAATTTAGCAAACCTTTAAATTTAAATTAAAAAATTAATTTCTTGGACTTCAAACTTGGAGGACTAGTTTTTTAATTCAGGAGCATGATACTTGCTGAAGGACCCTGCTATTACAAGATGAGGGTTTGAAACGTTGTACATATTTTACGCTTTTAATTAATGAATATGTGTTTTTAATCGTTGGCAGTATTAATTATTAAAACGACACGTTAAAGAGATTTAATTAAAAAATTAAAAGTTTGTGTTTCGCAAAATCATTGAAATACCTATGGGCAAATTGACTTTGAAATTTCAGAATCAGAAATATCCTGCATTCAGTTGCATTGAGAAAGAATCCTTAATAATTCCTTCTAATCTAAGATGAAGACATTTCCTTTCAACTATAAGTAAAATTAAAAACACAAATGTTTCGAAAAATCCTGCCAAATACTTACATTCTAAATGGGAATTTGTGTAATGGAAAGAAAACATCACATTGGGAAAAAATAATTTTGCCATTAGTCAAATATTTCTGTAAGAAAAAAATCTTTCTGTAATGAATTTTAATGGAGTTAGAATAAACATTAAATGATAAAAAAAAAGAAATGCTAAACTGGAAGAATTCTATTTATTTCAGTTCTAATTTAAAGTATTATTTAAATCACCTAAGTTCTTAGTTAATGCAATTGAAAACTGCTTAAAGAATACAGAATTTCAAAAGAAACAAAAAGAAATACAGAATTGAATTCAATGAGCATCAAAAGGAAGAGCAATATTTTACTTCACCCTGATATCTACTGAAGATCATCTTGGTTTGCAATGTTTATTTTTTTTGGTTTCTTAAAGATCCATTACGTAACTATTATTTTAATTAAAGGATGCGGAGCTTACTTTTGTTCTTTGTTATTATGCCTCATCTGCCCTATTTCAAGAAACTGTGTCTCTCTGCCAGATTATTTATTCACAGACTACTGGATAGTGAACTTCCCACAATTAATTAAAGTAATTCCAATAGGTTACGGATCTAGACAGCGCTCGTTCACAAGATCTACAGAAGTTTCAACAGTAAGTAAAGTGACATTTTTTTAGGAAAGGAAGTAGGCCTAAATTCTAACGATGTCGGACAAAGATGTTATTGACAAGTTGACGAACAGTAATTACCCGACATGGAAATTGAAAATGGAGCTTTTACTTATCCATGAAGACGTGTGTGATGTAATTAGTCAGGAAATTCCTGCAGATCCAGATAGGAAATGTTTAAATAAAGATGGGAAAGCCAGAGCTGCGATAGGCTTACGGGTGGATTACAGTTAACTCAGTCATATTAGGAAAGAATCTATAACAGAAGCAGCATAGGGAGGGGGGGGGCTCTTCAAGATTACTGTGATGCGGCGATTATGCTCGAGAAAAATACACGATGGGGAAGACATGGAAAGGCATAATCCAAGAGATGGAGGAAAATATGGAACAAATACAGCATTAGAGGAAGAAATTGCAGACAGACTTGCAGTGGCATTTATGTTAAGTTGATTACCTGAAAGTTAATCAACATTGATTATAGAATTGGAAACAAGACCAGATCAAGATCTGACACTAAACATTGTAAGATGCAGGTGCTTGAAGAATACCGAAGACATATTGCTTATTCATCCAATGAGGAAATTCTAGAAGAAAAAGCACTTAAAGTTAAAGTTTATCCCGAAAAACTCAATGTTCTATAAAGTCAAGTAAGGGAGACATTATAGTAGGGGTATCAAATTTGGCGGTAAATCCTATTTCTGCAAAAAAGCAGCTGGACACCTCAAGCGGAATTGTCTCACATACAAAGCCTAGAAAAATCAAAACCCAGGAAGATCACCCAAAGCACACAAGGCCATTCATGAAGATGACGCTAATTTTAATCAGTTGTGTTAGAGTGGATGAAGACGACAAAATAATTTGTATATGGATTCTGGAGTAGGAAGACACATTAGCTGTGACAAAATTTCTTTTCAGCTAAGATATTTAGTATACAAACTAAAGTGCTGGTAGCAGACAACAGAGATGGTTTTGCGGAAGGTTTTGGTAGTTGAATTCACCGGTGAAAAACAGATACTGGAGATGAAGTGCAATCCATCACAGTGAAAGATTGTTGTATAGCCAAAGTTTTAATGCAATCCTGCTATCAACCAGGAGTTTAGCTAAACGAGGGTTACCCACGACATTTGTTGGCAGAATTGATAAGTGTTATATCACATGAAAAGGTAAAACAGTGGTTACAGCAACAGCTAGTACAGGACTATATGAACTAAATGTCGACAAAAGTGCACATGCACTCAGTCTAATAACGAAAAAGGAAGCACTTTGCAACCATGTGTGGCATTGTAAACTAGAGCATCGTGATCCAGCGATAATTCGAACAGTAACAAAATATCAAACAAAATATCCCTGTAGGTAATGTAATACAAAATTATAATAAATAAATACAACATCTTCATCTTTTCAAAAACATCGCTATATTTCGCAGATATATTTTATCAGCTTCTTCGGGCGGTAGAATTCTTCCTTAACAAAGGTTTAAATGATGGAATAATAACAATATATGGTAATTACAATTATGATTATCAATATGTATATGACTTGACATGTATGACCCTATATTATTAACATTGTAATTACCATATATTGTTATTATTCCATCATTTAAACCTTTGTTAAAAAAAATATATCTGCGAAATATAGCGATGTTTTTGAAAAGATGAAGATGTTGTATTTATTTATTATAATTACATTTCTGGAGCAATGTTTAAACGTAATACAAAATTGTTATGTCAAGCAGGTATGCGAATGTTGTATTAAAGGCAAAATGGCAAGAAAACCACTTCCCGCATGCTTAATGCAATCAAGCAAGATACTCGATTTGATATGTACAGACGTGTGTGGAGCGATACAAATAGAAACACCAGGAAAGAAAAGATACATCTTGACAGTCATTGATGACTGTAGTCGGTAAGCAAAGATTTACCTTCGTCAGAATAACTCAGAAGTTCCAGAAAAATTAAGGCAATTCTTAAGTGAAGTAAAGACCAAATCTCTTAAAGTACTAAAAATTACTCGTTTTTACAGTGGAGGAGAGTACAAAAAGCAGAACTGCGGAAGTAATTGAAAAGTGAAGGCATCAACATAGATGTCTCTAGACTACAGCATCCTACAACCCATAGCAGAATGCGATTGTTCACTGCTACAAATGATAATGTGTTTGTTGAGTGATGCCAATCATTATAATCGCTTCTGGGGATAAGTAGTCATGACAGCCAATCATCTACAGAACTGACTGGCAACTAAGATATCTGATGTCATGCCTTATGCAAGATGGTACCAGAGGAAACAGTCCTTTGAATATTTGAGAATTTTTGGAAATCCGGTCTATGTCATGATTCCAGATGATAATTGATAAAATTTGGACAATAAAGCTGTTAACTTTTGTTACCTATGAAGAAGGATCAAAAGCA
The DNA here is from genome assembly GCA_023159025.1 of Thereuonema tuberculata. NCBI lineage: Eukaryota > Metazoa > Arthropoda > Chilopoda > Scutigeromorpha > Scutigeridae > Thereuonema > Thereuonema tuberculata. The sequence goes on along the minus strand of JAFIDM010123481.1, from coordinate 5,154 downwards.
TATAAGTTGATTGATTCTTCAACAAACATGCTCTGTATTAACAGAGAAGTCAAGTTTATAGAGTTGCCATCACACCAAGTAGTTATAACCACTCTGAAGGAAGTCACTGATACAGAGATTGTGATGAACAATGAAACCATTCAGGAGAGGAAGCTGAACCAATACATAAATACACACTAGACATTCAAGAAGGTAGAGCTATTGATCTGAAAATGGTTCTAAGTTAGATGTAAAAGTATATTCTGTAATGTTTGATGGTAACCATATTTTCAAAACTCTAAGTGATTTTAATACAATTCTATTCGACGTGTTCTTATCCCAATATTATAGTAAAAGTTCTTGAGTAAGCAAAGAAATGTTGATTAAAATGTGTTGAAAATAGAAAAAAAAACTCTCTTTATAGCTCTTGAACAAATTAAAGAATTACTTCCATGCTGTGAAGTATGGAAAAGTTTTCTTAATTACTAAAGAATGAGGAATCAAGTTATTTCATCATTAATATTTAAAATCACTTCTTTTCAAGAAAGTCCTCTAGAAAGTGTTTTAGAAAGACAAATTTAACAAGAAATATTAAAATTAAAGAAATACGAAAATACTAAAATTAAACAAAAATGCACTATTAGAAATATACTGCATTCAGTTGCAATGAGATAGAATCCTTATAATTCCTTCTAATCTGAGGACATCTATTTTCTCCTGTAGGTAAAATAAAAAAATTAAAAGTTAGTGTGTTTTGTAAAATTCTTTGAATACTTACTCTCTAAATGGGAATTTGCGTGATGGAAAGAAAACATCAGATTAGGAAACATAATTTTGTCATTAGACAAATATTTCTAGAAGGAAGAAATCTTTCTGTAATGAATTTTGAGTTAGGATAAAATTATATGAAAAAAAAAGAGAAATGCTTAATTTTAAGATTTCCACTTTATTCAGTTCTAATATAAAGAAACATTTAAAGTAACTTAGTTATTACTTAACGCAATTGAAAACTGTTTAAATAATACAGATTTTCTGTGTTAAAACAAAACAAAAGATTACTTATTTGAATATAACAGAATTATTGTGCGTTTTAAATTTAATTGGAAGGATTTGAAACATATTCCTTTTTACTTATTCCCTACTATAAATCAATCAAAACAATTAAACATTTGTGTGTTTCATAAAATTCTTTAAAATACTTACAGGCTATATGGGAAATTGCATAATAGACAGAAAACATCAAATAAGGAAATATATTAGAGAAGTCTAATATTTCTGTAAGGAAGAAATCATTTTGTGATAAATTTTAATAAAGTTAGGATAAAAATTAGAAGTTAAAAAAGAATGAAATGCTAAACTTGGAGAATTCTACTTTGTTCAGTTGGAATTTAAAGAAGACTTTAAATTAACTTAGTTATTAACTAAAACTTCTAATGGAACATCTGAAAGATATTCTTTATCCACTTCTACTTCTTAATCAAAAACCTAATAGTTAATATTTGTACCATTGGTTAAGGGTGAAAAGTACGATTAACTTAGTTATTAGTTAATGCAATTGAAAACTGCTTAAAGAATACAGAATTTCAGCTTGAAAAAGAACTTCTTATAACAAAATATTTACTTGTTTCAATGTAACAGAATAATTGGGCATTTAAAATTTATTGCCATTATTTGAAATATGTTCTTGATTAATTTCTTGATTCTATATATGAACAAATCATCTGAAACAATATTTTATTCGAAAAATTATTAAATGACAAGTTACTAATTATTATAACTACTTCCTTCCTGTGAAAATTGAGAATATTTAATATGAAAGATGATTCGTAATCCGTCATTTCAGAAGATAAACAAAGAATTGAAAACTGTTACTAATTAAATGAACGTCAAAACAAATATATCAAAAGAGCAATAATTTTTACTTTACTCTGATACTTTTTTAAGATCATTTAAGACTGGTCGTTGAAGCTATAACTAACGTTAGACAATTCTGAGAAATCAGAGAAAACAACTATTGGATTTCAAAATGAAAACTGACAATCTTCAGACAGTGAAGTCAGTCTCCTGCCAACAGTCAATCGACAGCAATTCTTTCCAAATCTTGATGTGTCCAAATAACACACGAATCTTATGGTCTGTACGTCTTCTAAAAGAAACATCTGGAAACTGCCAAATAGCCACAGTGATTTTATTTTCCTACTCCAATTTTATCATTGCCGATAATCGTCTGATTGAAGTTTGATATAAAAAAATTATTTAATTATCTAGCAGAGCATTTTGATAACAATAAAGCAGCGCGTAATCTTTGAAATATATAAATTTCTTTTTTCTAAATTAGAAAATTGAAATTTCAATTCCTGTATATTCAGTTATGAAACACCTGTTTTCGTTAAAGTGTTGAATGGAGATTCAAATGATTTCAATAGAAATAATTCAATCTCTTGTAAATTCTACAGCTATTGTTTCATGTATTAATGGTAATGTTATTTTTATTACAATTCAAGTTCTTACTTTACTTTGGAAATGTCTGACAGTTTTGTCCTCACTTCAAAGAAGTTTCCATGAGTTCTGTTTCTCACCCAAGATAATTGATTAAGGTTAATACTCATCCATTTTCATTTTTCATCATAATCTTCAAAGAAAATGATTTTAACTGCATCGACAATCCTATTTCTTTGCTAAAGAAAGAATTATAAATAGTTTAAATTTGTTTTATATATATTTTTCAAAGACACTCAGCTTCGAAATAGCATTCTATCATGAATTCAGTAGAACGCAATTCTGTTGAAGAAAAAAGTTGGTTAAGAAAATCTGTAATTTGAATGAATGCATTGTGGCAATATTTTCATTTCTGTCTGGATCACTTCCACGCTATACAATCTCAATTGCTGTAAAATTGCTGTACGGATTGTAGAAAAACAAATTTGTATGAAGGTTACTGGTGTCAATGCTTATAAAAAACACAATGGAAAAGGTTCGCAATTTATTTATATTTAACTAGCAGCAAAGCCTGTCGGTCGACAGGCATAAAAAAATCTGAAAAATCATTTTATTATCTACTATCAAATATAAAGTAAATGTAATCTAAATACTGTGCTAACTTGGGAACGAATCTTCTATGGCAAAAATGGTTTCGAGTTTCGAAATCAGCGTAAACAACTGAGTAAGCATGCCAAATTTCATTAAAATGGATGCAGTGGTAACAAAATTATTTGGTTTGGAACGTATGTTTTGCTAGAATTTCAGTTGTCGAGGTCAGTTCCCAAAATTAAATTTCATGGAAACAACATGGAATGACAAAATGAACTAATATTCATCCAATTTGAGTACCCTTCATTCAATGGTACCATTGAGAACAGTTGGATCCTTCCTTATAGATTAATTATATCGAGTTACAGACAGACAGACAGACGAACTTAGCCAATTTATATGTATATATATATATATATATATATATATATTTGATTCGATTGATGATTTGATTTGAATTTTTTTTTTAATGTTTATCATATATATTTAACTATATATGTATATATATGTTTATATTTAACTAGCAGCAAAGCCTGTCGGTCGACAGGCATAAAAAAATCTGAAAAATCATTTTATTATCTACTATCAAATATAAAGTAAATGTAATCTAAATACTGTGCTAACTTGTGAACGAATCTTCTACGGCAAAAATGGTTTTGAGTTTCAAAATCACCGTAAAAAACTGAGTAAGTATGTCAAATTTCATTAAAATCGGTGTAGTGGTAACAAAATTATTTGGTTTTGAACGTATGTTTTCAGTTGTCTAGGTCAGTTTCCAAGGATAAAATTTCATGGAAGCAACATGGAATGACAAAATGAACTAATATTTCATCCAATTTGAGTACCCATGATTCAATGGTACCATTGAGAACCGTTGGATCTATCTTAATAGCTTAATTATATCGAGATACGGAGAGACAGACAGACGAAATTAGCCAATTATATAAGTTGATAACTTCTCTAGTTTTGATTCGGACATTTTGTGGATGAGTAAAGTCAATCTCTTCCGTTCAATCACTCTATCACATTTCTCTTCCAGATCTATATTTTATTTTCCTATATTTTTTTTTGGTTATTTCCTGAAGGTCGTTTTCTTACTAAATCATAAAACCATCTTTATTTTCTTATCGCCTTTTATTGTTATTTTTTAATTTAGCAAACCATTAAATTTAAATTAAAAAATTAAAAGTTTGTGTTTCGCAAAATCATTGAAATACCTATCGGCTAATGACTTTAAATTTTCAGAATCAGAAATATCCTGCATTCAGTTGCATTGAGAGAGAATCCTTAATAATTTCTTCTAATCTAAGATGAAGACATTTCCTTTCTACTATAAGTAAAATTAAAAACATAAATGTTTCGTAAAATTCTGCCAAATACTTACATTCTAAATGGTAATTTGTGTAATGGAAAGAAAACATCACATTAAGAACAAATAATTTTGCCATTAGTCAAATCTTTCTGTAAGAAAAAAATCTTTCTGTAATGAATTTTAATGGAGTTAGAATAAACATTAGATGATAAAAAAAAAGAAATGCTAAACTGGAAGAATTCTATTTAATTCAGTTCTAAGTTAAAGTACCGTAAAAGCATGCAACTATGGTCCTGCTATACAACTATGGTCCAAGGATACCTTCAAAATTCGAAAGGCACTCTGTTGTGATTCGCCCATTTCTAATACACCAATAAACTTGCGTGAAATCCATAAGTTGGCGCTAAATCACAACAGAGTGCCTTTGGACTCTGTTTGGATAACAGAGTGATATCTTGGTTAGCAATGTTTATTTTTTTTTTTTTTGGTTTCTTAAAGATCAATTATGTAACTATTATTTTAATTAAAGGAAGCGGTGCTTGCTTTTGTTCTTTGTGTTATTATGCCTCAGATGTCATATTTCAAGAAACTGTCTCTCTGCCAGATTATTTATTCACAAACTACTGGATAGTGAACTTCCCACAATTAATTAAACTTTCTTCAACGTGCGGAGTGAAAAATCTAGAAACACAATGGACACGCACGGGGTGCGAATCCTTTGCTTAGTTGGCGTATCCATTGTGTTTCTACAATTAATTAAAGTAATTCCAATAGGTTACGGATCTAGACAGCGCTCGTTCACAAGATCTACAGAAGTTTCATCAGTAAGTAAA
>JAFIDM010123480.1:56275-81652 GCA_023159025.1 Thereuonema tuberculata | reverse complement strand
GCTATAGCTTTTTCTTTACCTTTCAGAAATTCATGGTGGTCGAGCGTAGGACTGTTCTCGCCACATCCATTTCGTCCTCTGATAGACGTTTATTTTGCTACATCTTTTTCTTTATCTGGCCATGACGAAGTTTGTGAATCTTAATGGTCAATTAAATTTAATATGCCGATCCTTCAGCATTATAAGCAATTTCATCCCTCAGCAGTAACAGACTAGAATAACTTAAATTGAAACTGAAATCGGAAACAGAATTGTTACAGTTTGCCGAAGGTATTATTTTCTGTAATACATATCTTAAAATTTTATTTTATAGAAACTTTTCAGTAACTATTTTTAATAGAAGATTATACTTATTTAACGAAAACAAAAAGTAAGGTACAATCGCCAAATATCGTCCCCGACCTAATACGCCCCCTTGATACCGAAGCCTACAAATTACGACTTTTTTTGGTGAGATACTATATCGGTAGAGCTAGTAAGTCAGTGTTCACCAGGGAAAGTTTCAGAGGTTACGTGTAAACGACGTGTCTGCAAAAAAATTTTCTGAAAAATGTCAAAGTTGAATTTTTTTCACAAATATTTAAAAATTGTTTTGCATATAATATATTCAAAAAAAATTATGATGTTTCAATCCTAATGAAGTGGAGATGTCAACGGATTAATTTCAACTCAACAAGTTTTCAAAGTCATAGTTATCAATACGTGTCATTGTTATAGATGAGATTTATCTAATATCGTCCTGGGGGGCGATTAAGATTTTATTGTTAGATTATTACACTCATTCTTATGAGATCGTAGTTGTGTTCTGTTGTTTAGTATTTTTAGTCTTTTTTGTTTTATTTTAGATGAGTCGTCGTAAATCTTGAAAGAAGCTGTTGACGCTGTACAAAAAAAGGAAATGAATTACAAACTGGCAGCAAAATCATCTAATATGCACATTCAGCCCTTAAAGATTATATCAATATGTCAGAGAAAACTACAGAACAACAAATCAGTAACAATTTCGGCAGAAAACCACTGATAACACCGAAATTGGAGGATTCTTTAATTGAACGGTGTTTATAATTGGAAATAACTTTCTTTTAATGACTTTTGCAGTAATTCCGTAGAATGGCTTTTCAATTGGCTCTTCGTAACAACTTAAAACATCCTTTCTCACAGACAAAAAAATGTGTTAGATCTAAATGACTGAAACAGTTTTTGAAAAGAAGTCATAATAAACCTTGTCTGAAACTTTGTCTGAAAGCGACAGTGACGAAGAACATGATGCTGAGTGCCTAGACTGTAAGGGTAAATATTCCAATGATCAACCTGGGGAAAAGTGGATAAGGAACAGCCAAAGTTGCACTTGGGCACATGCGGATTTGGAACAATATGACAGGAAATAATTACATCTGCACGGTTTATTTAGATGATTAGTTACATGTTTCTATCCAGTTTCCTAATTCAGTCCCCGGTGATGATTTAAGGCACCAAAAATTGAAATATCCGATTTTATGTTGTTTCAAAGATTGCGCTTTTATTTCTGTTGAGTTTATGTGAAGTTGATTTTATAATGAAAATATAATAAAGCGATAAATTTCTGATTAACAATCATGATTTTTTATTCTCTATCCAAAATAAAAGATACTTTAATATAAAAAATAAAAGGGGGCACGATATTTGGCAATTGAATCTTTCGCATTTTTTATCTATAAACTCTTAATTTGTTAAAAATAAAATATACTATAAACTATGAATATAATAATAATAATAATAATCGATATTCGTCTTAACAGTGATGTTCTTACAAATATAACTGTCGTCGTCAAAGGATTCTGGAAGCCGGAAGTTGATGTTGGATTTCTTCCTCTGAGGATATCTGGGTTCAGTGCTTGTAGACGCTTCAAACACAAATCAAAAAATAGTTTATTAATTTAAAGAAATAAATAGTGAATCATGGGAAATACAAACTTATAAGTAATAATTCAGTATTAGAACAAAATGATAAACTAACTGCATTTACCTCTGTTTTCAACTGATTTAATTCTTCTATGTCGAGATATCTGTGGGTTATTTTCATTCTCCAAAGTTTTCTTTAATTTTGTTGATTTAACTTTAATTGGAATACGTGTCACTGAAAATAATAAGAATTCAAGGCAGTTAGAAAAAGTTTAAAACAAATATTAGAATATATGACTTCTAAAAGTTACTTTAATTTAAATCTAATCTAATTTACCTGTTATCCATCTAAAGAGTTCCACTTTATTTTTAGTAAGGTTTTTTATTAAGAAAGTTATTAACAGCTTTACGCAAAATTAGTTTTATGAAAATCAAGTCACTATTTAATTGAGATTAAAACGAAATATTTAAACAACGTATTTAATTTTGGAGAATATTTCTCATACTTAAAAGTGTGCTTTCTAATTCATTTAAAGTCATCTATATATTTATCTTAATTTCAATTAGATAGTTAAATTTAATGAAGGGAAAATAAAAGGTGATATCTTCTCAGTAAAAAAGGGAATTTAAGTTTTTGGAATTGTTTAAGTCAAATGAGATTTATCTCTGATTTATTTCTACAAAAAACTGATTTTACGAAAGCTAAGACATTTGTTTAACTAATAGAAAAAGAACAATTGCGAAGTGAACAAAAATTAGAAAGCATTTTTATTAGTGTTTGTTAATGTTAAATGATATAATCGTCAGAGGTAGCAGAACGTGACCTAGAATAGGAACCATTTATTCAAGTCTTACAATTGTGGGATTTAGGTAGATAGGCTATGGGTCAACAGTGTTAAAGATCAGATTTAGGGATTTACATAAACATTACAGAAGAAACTGCAGGCTTTGAGTTTTTCTTTATATTGAAGATTTAAACACTTGTATATTTACCAGTTTTGCCAATATATGCTAATTCTTTCAAAGCTTGAAGTTTCAAGTTTAATTATTTCTTTGATGTTCATTCCTAATCCTATCAAGCAACTTTTGATTAAATTATTAAAGTAAAGTTGAACATTTCTATTTACAACAGTCTTTGCTGTTAATTTCTATTCCAAGACAGTAATTAAAATCAAAAAGAGGGAATCAAAATAAGCGGAGTAACAATAAATAATTTAAGATATGCTGACGATATCGTGCTGATTGCAACATCTTCCACAGAGCTCCAAAACTTCATTAATGCAATTGTTAATAAAAGCAAGGAAATGGGACTCAAGTTGAATACAAAAAAGACCAAAACAATGTGCATCAACAAAACCCAGATCCAAATGAAGATTAAATGTGATGGCAGAGATTTAGAACAAGTCAATAACTTTCGCTATTTGGGTAGGCATTTTTATTCAGATAATGACCAAGATAAAGATATAAAAAACAGAATTATACAAGCAAAATTAAAATTTAATGAAATGAAATCAGTATTATGCCAAAAGAAACTCAACCTCGGACTAAGGAAAAGGGTGTGGAAATGTTATATTTGGCCAATCCTTTTATACAGATGTGAATCTTGGACTCTCAAAAAGGGAATTAAACAAAGATTGGAGGCATTTGAAATGTGGTCATTAAGAAGAATGTTAAAGATAAGTTGGACCAGCAGGACATCAAATGAAAGAGTACTTCATTTTGCTACTACAAGAGAATTATCGTCAAACTTATACACCAAAGAAAACTTGCCTATTGTGGGCACATGCAGAGAGATGTAAAATTTGAGATACCTAAATTGACACTTGAGGGAAAGATAGAAGGGAAGAGAAGCGTTGGGAGAAGAAGAAGAAGATGGATGGATGATCTGCGTGATTGGACTGGACTTGATGCTCAGGAAGATAATACATGCTTCAAGAGATAGAGAACTGTGGTACCTGTTGATCGCCAACCTCCCTGTGGGAGAAGGCACCTAAAGAAGAAGAAGAATTAAAATCAATGTTTAATATTAGGTTCTTTTGCTACTGTGGAATACAATGTTGTTCCAAAACTATCAGAATAAAATTGATCTTCAACAGAGATGGCGAATGTTTTATTATTCACGTGCATCAGAATCACAGTCAATAAAAGTAAATGAACTGAATTTGACGAATGGTTTTAGTAATAGCCTGAACAATGATTGTAAAATATCTTATAATAATCTTACAGCTTTGGAAATGTTAAGATACGATCAGTGCTTTGTGAAAATTGCAAATATTTTGTATTTATAGCTTTTTTGAGGAAAAAAATCACAGAATAAACATACATCGAAGTTACAGAACATATTTGAATTTCTTTTAAAGTACAGTTGACTTATTCTCAAAATGGATAATTTAACATATGTTAAATATTAATATATAGTTACGTTCATGTTTTGTTATTGCAATTTCTGTTAATCAGATGCGCAATAATAGTTAGAGATCATAGTCTTAGCTATTACCCTGCCCTGTGTTAATGATCACCAGGAAAGAGAACGTAAACATATCCAGAGAGTACCAGGGAGGAAAAATCAGTATTCTGGAAGGAAATAAGTTATTCTAAGAAGTAAAAGTTTATAAGAACATGTGTCCTACTCCGGACGGTTTCCCAGATACATTTATAAAGCTGTTAGAAAGTACAAAATGGGGATGTTAGCACCACTGTCGAGAATGCACTCAGACGAGCAACACGCCATGTTTTCACATGAATTGTAAAGTGCATTGATGTTGACGGTGTAATTTTTGAAAATTTATCATAAACTGTAAGAAATTAGCTTCTTCAACCAAAAATATTAAAAACAGTATGTAACATCTCTTTCTTATCAATAAGTTTACAACTGTACATTAAAACAGCTCTATCTCGAAAATCATTTGGAGAAATGTTCATGCAAACTTTTTTTTCGTTGAATGACTGATAACATGACATCCTAGAATATTGACCTTTCCTCCTGAAACACCCTGTAAAGTACTAAAAAATATAAAAACTGCTGAATGACATTAAAATGCTTGATGGTATAGATACAAAAATAACAATGTAACAATGGAATCAAACAATGTATACAAAGAATACAAAGTAAAATATTTTTTTTCTTTAAAAGGTGTCGATATTTATTCTTAAACGATCCTCGTTTTTCTCGAGAAACCTTGCATATGTAACGTTAATAAACGCTTTTTATGTAGCAAATTAATATCGATACCGGAGAGTATACGACTTCCCAGCCCGTTGTGGCCTTCTCCACACCCCTATAACCTTCCCAAGATAGTAAAACATCACGTGATCATTACCAATTAGTGTTATGTTCTAAATAATAGTTACAAATTAATGTAAAATTCCTTTGAACTATTGAAATGAGAAGCCAAGGGCACCTAACATCTTCCGCCACGCAGGGGAAAGCATCGTAGACCGCTTAACTCAGGTGTATAGTGGGTTTGTCGACACTCGTTTCCAGACACACACTTCATGGTCATTTAACCCTCTCACCCTCAAAATGCAAACATTTATTTTTATACGTTTTAGATTGTCTACACCAGTGTGCACAACCCGCTGTCCGGCAGTATATTTGCTGCGGCCCGAGTATTGTCAACTTAAAATTAAATTTGAGCCTTTCCATTGCTGCCAACAGATACATTGAAAAAAAGGCATAACTTGCAATAGCAAGTGTCTCAGACTTTACTATTGGAATGTTGAAACCAAAGACATGTGCGATTATGTTATTGTATGTCTTTGGTTAGACATAACTATTGGAATAGCGTGCTATTATTCACTTTATTAAAGAATATTGCACTATATTCTTCTAAACTAAAGACTAAAGACTAAACTTTAACACTATCGTTAAAGTTGAATAACAACTACCACTGTCGAAATTTACAATGAAGAAAACAATATAATTCTTATTCACATGAAAGTCTTATAATATTTTGCAAATAAAAAACAATCTGCTAAAAGATTCTATCAGAAAACGAAACATATCGCCACTTCTAAATTCCAACTAAAAGTCGAATGATACCTAATTGGATAAGACTAAAGCAATATCATTACTTGACTTTCCAAACAGGTTTTTTGGCTTCGGTCGAGGGGTCCATTCTTCATCGGAGGAACTGGAATCACTGATATCACTCGAATAGACAGGAATCACTGGTTTCTTTCGGTTGGAAGGTCTCATAAAGTCAGGCACTGGAACATCTAAGCCTATTTGAAAGGAAAATCAGCCAGAAATAAGGCACTCTTAGAAAGAAATCAAGTACATCAACAACAGAGGAAGTAGAGTAATTGAAGGCCCGTGATATATGGAGACATATGAACCTCAACTGTAAATTATTAAAAGTATATTACAGAAAATATTTACTATGGTTAACTTATAACACTATCGTTAAAGTTGAATAACAACTACCACTGTCAAAATTTACAATGAAGAAAACAATATAATTCCTATTCACATGAAAGTCTTATAATATTTTGCAAATAAAAAACAATCTGCTAATAGATTCTATCAGAAAACGAAACATGTCGCCACTTCTAAATCCCAACTAAAAGTCGAATGATACCTAATTGGATCCCTTATGACTTATAGATAGGGAAAAGCAGACGTGTTTCAGTCCATGGTCATTTTCTGTCTTACAAGAACTAGACATGTCCATAAATCAAATCTGTCACCGCCTGTATAGTCAAAACTATATATCTGATAGACAAGCTTATGACTTATAAACGTGAGGAAAATCCGACTGAGGAAGTGACCAAAATATGAACGGATCGCTATGGTTTCTATACTTTATGAAACAAGTCTTTTCCATGTTTTATATACATAGATTTAAATTCGACAGAATTTCTTAAGGTAATTAATTTTTTTCGTTATTATTTTTTTCTTTGCAATTTCTTGTTTCATTAGCAAATAATATTGTAAAACAGTTAAGTATTTTCTTTTCTTTTGTTTTATTCTCTACGAACTGATTTAAACTTAAGAAGCATCAAGTGTAGTTGGCATAGCAATATTGAATTGCTCCTGATAAATTCCAAATAATTGCTCATGTAAGGAATAGATAGTCTTAAACTTTCTGCTTTTAAATTATTAATGTTGATCTAATAGGATAAAAAGGAATGAAGAAGGCTCAGATAATTTTCTTTAGCCCTAAGATCTTTATCTAATGGTTAAATTGTATCTTAATCAATTGGTAATCAGCATTTAATAGTTAGTTAGTTTGTTTTTATTTATTGTAACAGTCTGCTATAATACTAAGAAGGTGTGATCTCTAATATCTTAACTAATGGTTCAAAATATAAATACATCAATAGGTTCTTCTTTTCAATAAATTAAAATCACTGAGTTTCAGATTCATTGGCTAAAATTGTTTTGAAGATTGAAGTACAGTCGTACCTCTATTTAACGAAACTCTATTTTGCGAATTTCTCTATTTTGCGAACTTTTCTTTGGAACCAAGAACATTTTGCTAATTTCTTCGTAAAATAACCTCCAAATAGCGAAGTGCATTTTCTATTTAACAAACTTTTTCGTGGTACCGTATCTATTTTTTCCCCCCATTGAAATGTTTTTATTATCAACATTCCCTTAGAGGAAATGAAATAAATGTGGATACAGGTGAGGGAAAAAGAAGAAATTAACGATAATGTGCTGATTGAAGATTATCTTTCACTTGATTTTGAAGTTGAGACCTCGGAAACACTAACTGAATCAGATATTTTGGACACTGTGAAAAATAAAAACAATACAGCTATGAATTAAGATGAAATGATGAAAATGGAAATGATCATGATGCAGAAATCGCAAAAACCTTCGTATGATGAAATGCTACAATCATTTGAAACAATCCGGATTACAATTTGAAGAAAATACTGAAGGGATTTTTAGTGCATTGCAAAGATGCGAGACGTACTATGAGCGAAAACACTTTTTCAAAAAAAAAAAAAAACTTCAGACAAAATTAACAGACTTTATTAGTAAAATTGAAGTATTCATGTGGTAATGTATGCTTCATGTCATTAGAATTTTTACTTTTTTAATAATATTTATTGTTTATGTATTTTAAATGTGTTTTATATAGTTTAAAGTAATTTTAAAAGGTGAATCTCTATTTAACGAATTTTCCATATATCGAACTTTTTTTCGGAATTTAGCGACTTCGTTAAATAGAGGTCCGACTGTATGTACTTCTTTCAATTTAAATTTTAAAGCTTTTTGATCTAAGGCCTTTCTTCGTCTTCGATGTTAAAAACACTATAACTATTCTAATTGTGGAAGTCTGGTGGAATGGGATGGAAGTTGTACTGAAGAAATAAGAAGTAGAATAGCAATAGGTAAAGGAGCATTTGAAAAGGTAAAAGCATTGTTAATAGCACAAATCATTTCAATAGAATTAAGGAAAAGGTTTGCTAAATGTTTTGTTTGGAGTGTGGTGTTATATGGTAGTGAATCATGGACTATTAAAAAGAAAAAGAGAGAGTTCTAGAAAGTTTTGAACTGTGGCTCTGGAGAAGAATGTTAAAAGTGAAATGGTCGGATAGAGTAAAGAATGAGGACGTTTTAACAAGAATAGGTGAAAAAAGGAAATTGTTAGAAACCATACGCATCTTGGTTAGGACATGTGCTACGAAGAAATTGTCTACAACAAAGAATACAGGGAAAAGTAGAAGGAAAGAGAGGAAGAGGAAGAAGTAGGATTGGAATGCTAGATGATGTTAAAAGGAGAAGAAAGTACGAACAATTCAAGAAAGATGCACAGGATAGAAGAAAATGGAGAGCGTCCAATTGAAATCTGTCGTAAAGACAGTTACACCAGAGAGAGAGATCTATTCTAGGAGCTAAATTTATCAAGCAGATCTAAAATACGTTTCATGTAAAATACATCTAAGCTCCAGCCGACCTCCTCTTATCTAATACAAAATTTATATGACATCTTTGAAAAGCAGAAATTTACAATGCTCCAATTCTCGTAACTCATGCTCTTTCTTTTCCTTTGATTGAAGAGCTTTGATGATGTTTCAAATAGGTAAGAAAATATTAATTTATAACTTTTAACAAAATGCTTATTTAAGGATAATAATTAATACGTTCAGGAATAATATTTAAAAATATTATACTAAAACTATTTTTTATTTCTTCTAAAAACATTTTTATTTATTTAACTAACAATGTTTCAATCGGCCAATTACGATCTTCTTCGGGTCACAATTCCGTTTTTTCTTAAATTTTTTTTGGCTGATCGAATATTGACAGAAAAATAAATAAAAAATGTGAGATTTATAATATTTAGAAGAGTATTATTTTGAAGAACTAATTTTACATCTTTGATAACTAATTAAATTAACGGAGATCTATTATAAAAAATTATTAATTTGCTTCACTTCCTGATCTATTTTATTCAATTCTTATTTAACTAATTATTTTTAAATATTAAAAAAAAAAAATCTAATTTTTAGATTATTATTGTCTGCATTTGTTATTTCTAAAAGTAGATAATGTCTTTGTTCCTTTTAATTATGCTTTCAGTGAATTATGTTAGCAAAAACTCAAAATTATTTATTATGACAGATAAAAAAAAATAACAGTAAAGTAAATTTACATACAAAATTAATATAAACATAGGAATAGTTTTTAATTTAAAAAGAATAATTGTTATTGGTTGTATTTTTGTCATAACCTTCAAAAAAAAAAAGAATTGAAAGAATCTTATTTTTTTTTTTTTTTTTTTCCCCATTTTCATTGTTTTACTAAAGTCATAAATGTTTTTATCCTAAAAATTCTGAATCAAATTCACTTTGACTTCATAAAGTATTTGAATTTTATTTCTGCTTCATTTTCAAAACAAAAGGAATTTATTTTACTTTTAATCTATCATTTACTTATTTTAAAATATTTTATTGTCTGGGTTTCGGTGATGAATATTTTCAAATCTTAAAAGTACTTTAATGATCTTTAGTATATTATTTCTCAATGAATTCACTGAAAGAATCATTTTTATTCTTGGATTTGTAAAAAAAAATACAACTTCCTTCCTTTTGAATCTATTTTATCCAATTCTATCTAAGTTTTTAATGATTAAATCTATTTTATTAATCCCATCTCTTAAAATGCTTCTAATATCAATGTAAATCCATTGAGTGTGGGGGTTTTTTAATGTTTTCTTATTTAAAATTGATTGAAATCTTTGAATAAGTTGTCTTTACCTAATTCTAACATTTTCTCGTAGTTCCGTTTCCTATTCCAATAACTCTTTTACTCATATTCTCCCATTTTCTTCCATTCGTCTCCGTGGAAATACTTTTTTAACTTGTTCAAATCCATTTCAGCCATTTATTTCTTCATCGTCTGCTACAAAGCCAACAGCGCCACTGCGGACACCAATGGAACTAAGAGGCAGACGATTAGCCATCAAACATAAATAAATAAATAAATATTCGGTGGCGGTGACCTCCACTAATATTTCTTGCCTTTCTGGGTTCGTTAAAGGAGAGGGGAACGGATCGGGCTGATGAATGCCATGCAGAACGAAACGGCCATTCGCGATTCCCTCTGATAATCGAACCAGAAAAGCATTTTATTTATTCATTGTGCTGCCTGTGTTTATATTTTCAAAATACTATTTCTTTTTATCTTTTCATTACTTTATTTCTTTGCTTGAAAAAGCAAAATTGCCTTTGATTAAATTCTTACAAATATATCAAGAAAACATAATTATGAAGTAAAATTAAATAAAATCTCATTTTAATTTAAAACTTTTTTTTTTTTTTAATAAAACTTATCAACATTATTTACTCCTAAAACATTTCAGTCAATTTATAAAATTAAGAAAAAATTAATAAAAAGTCGTAATGATATTTCAAAATGCTTATTATATGAAAACAATTAATATGTTTTAGAAATAATTTTTAAAGATATTAAAAACTACTTTTATATCTTTGAAAAATAATTAATGTAAGGATTTCTAAAAAAAAATAAGTACTTAATTTGTTTCACTTTTTGGATCTATTTTATTCAATTCTTTGTAAACTATTTAGTTTTAAATGTAAAAAACAAATTCGAATTTTAGATTAATTTTTAAGCTTCTATTTGTTATTTGTAATAGTAGATAACTAGTTTTTATTTTTTATGCATTTTAATAAAAATTTAACATTATTTACTAAGTCAGATAGCAGAAATTAGCAAAAGCAAATTTATATCCTAAATTATTACAAAAATAGGATTAATTTTGAATTTTAAAAAAAAAGCGAGCACGAAAAAAACGAACAAAAACCAATTCAGTTTATTCGTGGTTGAGTAACAAATCTAACCTTAAAAAGAAAGACTTATTCAATGACTTTGAACGAAATATTATTTTTATTTCCATATTTTCGTTGTTTTTATTAAAATTCATCAAAATATTTGCCTTAAAGATTCTCAATCAATTGATATTCAAAGTAGTAAAATTACTTAAATAATTGGAATCTTATTCCAGTTTTATTTTCAATCAATAAGTAACTACTTTATCTTTAATCTATAAAGTATTCTAAAGTATTAATACTAGTTTTTTATAGAATATTTGTATTATTAGTTTGGGCGACGAATGTTTTGAAATCTTAAAACGTACTTCAATGATCTTTAGTATATTATTTCTCAATGAATTCACTAAAAGAATCATTTTTATTCTTGGATTTCTAAAAAAAAAAATACAACTTCCTTCCTTTTGAATCTATTTTATCCAATTCTATCTAAGTCTTTGAATGTTTAAATCTATTTTATCCAATTCTATCTAAGTTTTTAATGTTTAAATCTATTTTATCCAAATCTATTTCTTAAAATGCTTCTAATATCAATGTAAATCCATTGAGTGTGGTTTTTTAATGTTTTCTTATTTAAAATTGATTGAAATCTTTGAATAAGTTGTCTTTACCTAATTCTAACATTTTCTCGTAGTTCCGTTTCCTATTCCAATAACTCGTTTTCTCATATTCTCCCATTTTTCTCCATTCTTCTGGGTGGAAATACCTCTTTAACTCGTTCAAATCCATTTCAGAAACCATTTGTTCATCGTCTGCTACAAAGCCAACAGCGCCACTGCGGACACCAACGTAACTAAGAGGCAGACGATTAGCTTTCAAACATAAATAAATGATTAAATATTCGATAAACTTTACTTAATTTCTATAAAGAATTAGTTTTTAAAAATCTCAATCACAACAGTTTATAAAAATTTACTGAAAAAAAAAAACTACAAACACAAAAAACGATTATTTGCAAAACCGGAAGCAAAGTAGAGCGCCCTCTGGGAATTGTGGCCGACATAAAAGGTTAAAAGGATGAATTATAAATAAAAGAATTCTAATAAATTAATTATGCACTTTCCTTTCGAAATGAGTAAGGAATAAGAAAAAAACGGCTGATTTATTTATTTATTTTATTTTTTGTCCTAATGATATAGATTACTGGAGGATAGCTACATTTTGTGACTCTCCTAGGAGAAATACCCTGAGAAAAATCCCCGGCCTTCGTTAGTTACTGAGCCACAGCAACTCTGCCTACAGGAGGAGATAACGAAAGCCAGGGATTTTTCTCAAGGTATTTCTTATCGAAGAGTGCCAAGATTTATTCTTCTCTGCAAATTGGGAACCGTGGTTAAATACAGGAGGGCGTCGGTCTGTCTACAGACCCCAGTTTCATCTCCATGGTTCAGGTTGCTGGGAGTCGATATCTCCAGCGTTCGATGATCTTCTTTGGCCTGCTATAAGAGTATTCCTTTTTAAATTTAGTTACTCAAAAAAAAAAAAAAAAAAAAAAATAACATAAATTTTAGTGATCTTGATTTTAACAATGTCGAAATACCAAAAAATTATTTATTTCTCATTTCTGATTATTTCATGAAAATAAAAAAAAAAAATCAAGTATATTAGACCATTTAGAGCTACTAAATCTGGCATTTTCAAGTCCTTATTTACACACAATCCTGTAAACAGTTCACTTATGAAAAAGCATTATAGATATTTTTCAGAGCATTTGAAAAAGTCTAATACTCAATAAATTCTTTGTGTTTATTAATCTTCACAGTGTGTTCTTCAACAGTGTCAGATTTAATTACAGAAAGAAGATATCAAGTAACCTTTAAAAACTCCCAAGATTTATTGGCTGATTCAACTTAATTTAAAATTGATTTATAATGTTTTCTTTTTTGTTCTTGTGCAGTGAAGAATAAGATACTGTTTCATTGGTTTATGTATAATTTTAATGTTACTAATACTTAGCTTGATTTGATATTGTAATAATTATATTTTAATTTTGTAATTAATATATTTTAATTTTCTTATTATAAATGTAAATAAAAAAACTAAATTTTTAAAATTAGTTTATTCTCTTTTTTCATAAAATTCCTGTAATTGCTTTAGCTATATTTTAAAACAAAATTATATACATCGACCGTTATGGAAGTCATGGCAACTATTTTTTATCTGCCAAACATGCGACACAACTTCAATTCCACGTTTGAAAGCCTTTTTGATGTTTTTCTGATTGACACCACTATTAACGTGGTCTGTTCAGTGAAGGAACGTCATGGGGCCAAGTGGCAAATACGGATTTGGAAATCATCGTTTTAATAAGGCAAGGCAGTGTAGCCAAGGAAGAAAAAGGAACACAGGAATGCTCAATACACATTGCTACCACTCTTCAAAGTAATATCCAAGATTGTCCACCGTACGTTGCTAGCGTTTGGGAAGACGGAGAACACCATTGGCTGCTGTGACCTCTCGCCGAAACGCCGTCAAAATTTCATCTTTGTTCACAATCATTTCCCACTCAAATGCAGCTTAAAATCTGGAATCAAAGTCGCATGGATTCCGGTCTGGCGAATACCCCAAAGGTATTCCAACACTTCCCACCCCCATCGACGTAACAAAGCCTGTGAAGGAGCTGCAATGTGACATGTGGCGTTTTCGTTAGGAATGATGACTAGACAGCAGTTCCCAAATCCTGTCAATGTACCGTGGACAATGTTGGAGATTAATTTGAGGGGAAGTTACTTACTACTTAGTTTATTTTGATTATGCCTCAAATTAAAAAAAAAAAAAAATGTATAAATATTTTTAATTTTGTATTTTAATAAAAATATTTTATAAATCAATAATTATTTAATTTAGTTTTAATATATTATTCATTTATATTAAATAACAATTATTTTTAATAAATATTTTATTTAATAAATACAATAATTAAAATAAATTTCAGTAAAGAAGAAAATAAAATACATAAATTAAAAAAAATGATCTACTAAAATTGTAGGAATTAAAAATTTTAGGAATTATTTTTATCAATGTAATCAATCCATATCAATATCGCTGCCCCATAAGATAAGAATGAGCTTCACTGTAGGACCTCCACAATTCGGAGTGGAGTTTCTTTCTACATTGATCCTAGGGACGCTTCATTTCTTTCTTTTTATATACATATATATGTTCTTGGTTTCTTGGGATCTTATAAGCGTTTTCGCGCCTGCGCAGAGCAAGACAGAGATAAAGAAAAAAATAAGTACCGTAATCTTAATTATTTTAATGAATCATGCATTTATGCAATAATGAATTCAGCGTTCAAGGCATTCAGTGCAAATTACCCTCTGAATATTAACAGCAAAACTGATATAAAGTATCATGGGGTGTCGACTTAAAATTACTTAGCCTAACCATACATTAATCTTCGCCCCCCCCCCAAAAAAATGTATTCTATATTCGCCACTGTCTGAACGACAAGTTGGCCCAACATTGGCTAGGGCACATCCAGGGGTGATCAGGCCTTGTATGTATGTATGTATTTTTTTTTTTTTTTTTTTAAGGACGGGGGAAATGCATTTACGCATACCAAGGAATTGGTAATGTGAGACTCAGTCATAAAAGACTACTACTCACTAAAACCCTACGTCCGACTTCCAATACACCCTACACGGAACCACCGGCAGGTACTACATCGCATAGGGCAGAATGACTAAAAGTCCGACTCACATATCATTTCGCAACTGATTTTCTCAGCCATACGAAGTTTCCGTATAACAGTGGCAGCATAGTCAGCCACTGCCGTCGAATTAGCCTGGGAGATAGTCATCAAGCCAACGATGTCCTCTGGAGTCACACGCTGTCGAAGGGATTTCTCCAGCTCATTTCGATCTTCGTGGAAGCGTGGGCAGACAAAGAAGACATGCTCCACATCCTCGTCCAAGAACTGGCAAGTCGGACATAACGCACTGTCGACAATTCCGAAGCGCCTCTGGTACGCTAGAAAACAACCATGGCCACTTAATAGCTGAGTCAGGTAGTGATCCACCTCACCATGCTTTCTTTCCATCCATGTTGCAATATTAGGTATAAGGTCGGTGGCCTGTGGTCATCGCAGGTGATTTTAATGCGTGGGCTATTGAATGGGCAAGTCGAGTAAGCAACAGAAGAGGTGAGATACTTTTGTATGTATGTATGTATGTATGTATGTATGTATGTATGTATGTATGTATGTATGTATGTATGTATGTATGTATGTATGTAATGAAGGTGGGTGGCAGAAGCCAAGCACTGCGACCAGAGGTCTATTGCACTATCCCACGGAAATATGGACAGATGGAGAGAAAGACTGAGAAAGTATGGTGGGAGAAGTGCAGGGGAAACGGGAGAACCCGAGAAAACCTGCCCAGCGCGGATCATCCACCATCACGAAACCCACATGAGAACCGAACTCGGGACTCAGAGGTGAGAGGCCGATGGTGATCAGGCCTTACCCCGCTGGCCCCCAAGGTCATCAGATCTGACTCCTTCAGGGCAGTGTGCACCAACGTTCTGTCAAGTCAATTGTCAATTGAGTCGTTAATTTTAACCAATCTTCAAATAAAAATGTATGCAATTTGACAAAGGACTTCTGTCCTTAATATCTACAGTGTTTCTAAAACTGGATATGATTGGTGAATAACATTTAACGTCATTTCAAAATGGCAGCTTCCAAGGAGAAGAAAAAAAAAAAACGTGGGCAATTTTTTTTTTCTTGATGACAAGAATTATCAAGGCAAGAACCTTCAATGGAAGTAAACGTATTTAATGTTGTTTTCAAAACTTTTCATAGAACAAAATACATCTAATTTATCGTTAAAATCACAGGAGTCGGCTTCAGTCGGAGCCGACGCGACGCAACGTGAGCCATCTTGGAAAAACTGAACGGCCAGCTTGAACGGCGAGGTGGCTGATGGAAGTTGACGAGTGATTTCATGGATTAGATTCCTGCCGCTAAAATTTTACAACTCATCAGCGGTTTAAGGACTGTTAAGCCCCTAACGAATGTTGGGGCACAGAAAATGTTGGTTGAGGAGAGATTTGACAACCTTCAAAATTAACGAAAGCTTGCTGCACATCGCCCTCAGACTTCCTTTTTTTTTTTGGAGGAGAGGCAAAGTGTTTGTTCCAAGGCATCGAACTGGAACTAAACCTGAACCGGAAAAAAAACCGATATTTTTGGTCGGAGTGGAGCTGAACCAACGCCATCTTGAAAAACAAGTTTTTAAAATGACGTTGGCTGAACCCCAACCGAAAAAGCTAAACATGAACTAAAACCGAAAACCGATATTTATTTCACTCCTTCATTTCAGTTCTGGGTCATTCCATGTTATTTAATAAATTTTTAAATAATTTTTTGCATCGCTATTTTTTTTGTTGATGAAATGTTGTGTGTGCATTCTACCTACCTTCTAGACCTTAGAAATGTCTGGTACATTTTTTAAAAATTTACTCCTTCACATGTAGATAATTTTATGCTACAGCCGAAAGCAAAAAATGGTATTTCCGAACTTTTTCTTTTGAGCTGTAACTTTCTTCCAGTCAAAGCTACAAGCAGAAGCGTAACTACAGAATTTTTCTTGGGAGGGGGGGGGGGGGCCAGGCCCGTGTGTTTGGGAAAAAAAGCGGTGAAATTTAAAACTTAAACTTGTACATTCGAATAATTGCATTCTTATTGTTGCAAATAATGCATACAATGCCAATAAGTTAAAAAATATTTAATTTAATTTAATTTTATATTTAAAATATAAAATAATTATACTAATATGTATTTTTCTGGGGGTGGCCATGGCCATTCTAGGGCGGGCGGGCCCCCCCCCGGCTCCCTCCCGGCTCCCCCCTAATTACGCCTATGGCTACAAGGCTCAGTCATACCTCATTTGAAAGATAAAAAAAAAATATCTTTTTTTGTGTGTGTTATTACCAAATTTGAAATTTTCTCAAAGCAAAACCTATTTTTTTCTGGTCAAAATTCATCTAACAAACATCTAACATGTACTACACTCATGGACAAAAAAATTAGCGCACCAAGAAGGAGTCGTCAAAATGAAACGAAAATTTACATACGTAATGACTACTTTGATATAAGTAAATGATAAGAAAATCAAAGAAAAATGATAATTTATTTCAGAGAAAAAGGCAAAAGAACGGAGGAGTTAACACTCCGTTAGCGCGTATGCCCGATGCGATACGATCGGGCATTGAGTCATACAAGTTCTGTATGATGTCTTGAGACATTTCGTTCCATATTTGCTGTAACCTTGCCTCTAGTTCGTTCAAACTCGTGGGATGCCCAACTCGTCGTCCCAAACGATCCCAGATATGCTCGATTGGAGACAAATCTGGGGATCGGGCAGGCCAAGGAAGGGTAGTAACAGTGCGGAGACAGTCTTGTGACACCCTTGCCGTATGAGGCCGAGCATTATCTTGTTGAAAAATGGCTCCTGGGAGCCGTTGCATGAGTGGCAACACATATGGTTGCAGGATTTCATGAACATACCGCTGGGCTGTCATGGTGCCACGGAACAATACTAGGGATGACCGTGTATTGTAGGCAATGGTACCCCATACCATCACACCAGCTGTGGGAGCGGTGTGTCGCTGTACAGCAAAGGCAGGATTGAAGCGTTCACCACGGGCTCTCCACACACGAACACGATTGTCATCACTGCCGAGATTGAATCTGGATTCGTCGCTAATGACGACCTGGTTCCGTTCCGCTGCAGTCCAGTTTCCTCGTGCGCGGCAAAACTCCAAACGGAGGCGTCGATGGGTGGTCGTCAAGGGCAGCACACGTAATGGGCGCCGCGATACCAACTGTCCTTCAGCCAGGCGCCTTCGTATGGTTCGAGAACTCACAGAGGCCCCTAGTGAAGGTGCTACCTGTGCCTGGATGGCGGCCGATGAAGAAGTTGGCTATACGCGTGCATTTCTGACTATGTGGCGGTCTTCTCGACGACTGGTCTGTCGAGGGCGTCCTGAGCCTGGTCTTCGTGTACATGACATCTCTCGGGTCCACTGGTCCCAATACCTCCTGACAACAGAATCAGAGCGGCCTAATTGACGAGCTACTCGCCTAGCTAACCACCCAGCTTCCATCATCCCGACGATTCTCCCTCTCTCAAACTGCGACAACTGCGTATACTGTCTTCGAACACGGCGTAATGGCATGTCTATCTCAGCTCTTCCTTTGTAAATGATTCAGCACACTCAAACAAGCTTTGGTTACCTGTTTTATACTCCACAGAGTACGATGTTCAACGCCCTCTACCGGCTATACGTAATGCGCAATCACGCTGCATTTCTAATCATTTGCATATCTCCCCGACATGTACCTTCATTGCAAGTTTCGTTACGATCCCGCAATTATTTCTTGGTGCGCTAATTTTTTTGTCCATGAGTATACATAAAGGAACGGTCTTGCATTTATATGCTCTTGCTTTTAATTATTTTGTTTACACAATTGTGTATATTATGGGACCGCTTTGCTTTTGACACTGTCTAAAATCATTAATTACCTTGTTTTTCTTAAATACTGTACAAGTCGATGGGTACTGTTTGTGTAAAAAAAATTGGCTTGTTATTCTGACCCCTTCGTAAGGCCGCTTTACATGTACTATTTCACAGGCCATAAGCTTGCCGTAAAGGTCTCCATCAGCTCGCCATGAGCGATGGCGACCACATTGCCGTATATAGACCCTGTCCCATTTTCGAAGAGATGGCGAGCAATGTCGATGGCACCATCTGACACTAGCGCTCCTGGTGACGAATTGTAGAACTTGAAGTCCAATCGATTTATTCTAATCTATTTATTCGAAATTACCGATTACAAAAACGATATACATGTACGGAGGTCATCTTTTCCTTATGTTTTCGTGGATGCTTTCAGAAAACGTTACATTAGAAATAAAAATCATTACAGAATTTCAGCCTGAAAATTTGAATCGGCGAGCGATTGGAATCTCGAAAACATATCGTGGAATGGTCGAGATTTAACGAGAACTATCGAAACTGAAAAATAAAGAAATACAAAACGATGAAAAACAAATGAATATTTCCTATTTTAATCAATTAAAAACATGCTTTCATCTATTCGATGCATTGAATAAATGATTTTTATTTAAATCAATGCTATTTTATTCGTAAATAAAAGGTATGATGACAATTGAGAAGTGTAAATTTTCCGTGTGATGGAAGGCGATATGGTACGTGTAAAACAAGAGAAAGAAAGCTTGCTTTTCACTGGCCATCTACCCTGACATGGCCTGTATTACGGCCTGTTGAAATGTTAAATGTAAAGATATGATTAAAAAAATGTATCAAAGACGTTTCCAAGGTCTAGGAGGTAGTTAGAATGCACACACAAATTTTCATCAAAATAAAAAATGGTGATCCACACTGCATTTGTTGAATTGAAATGGAATGAGCCTTCTTCTCTTTTAAAGTATACGCGAAAGACGGGGTTTTTTCTATGGTTAACAACTTTCATCGATTTCCCCCATTCTCATACCTGTCGCCATGTGGTCCAAACCGCAGCACCAAGGTACTGAACCGGCAAAAATCTATGTTTTCGGTCGGAGTGCAGCTGAACTCGAACCGAAATTTTATGCTTTAGTGAACCGGAATGAAAACAGGAACGAAAAGAATTACGATTCAATGCCCTGTTGTTTCCCAATTCCTAAACTCACTGAACCGTGACATCGTATCACCATTTGCAACCATCGACAATGATATGCTGCACCGTGTACGGTAAGAAATTAATTACCGCCTGGATATCTGCCACGTCACAAAAGGTGGACACAGAACATTTATGATAAAAAAAAAAACCAACAACAACCTTGATTAGTTTGTCTTTTATTTGATATCAGATATTCTTTTTTTTCAAACGGGGTCAGATATTTTTTTTTGGCCGCCGAGCTGTAACGTCATGGAATTATGAATTACCCTGTAGCCTAAATGTCTAGGCAAATAACTTTATTATTATGATTATTGTTAAATTTTTTTTTTTTTTTTTAATTTTTTTTGTTTCCCTTTTTTTACGTAATTTTACAGTGCAAAGTTAAAATTGTCAAAATATTTTGAACCCTCTTTGATTTTGATGAAAATATTTTGCTCTGGAAAACTTTTGTAGGAGCCCATCATTTTTTTTTACACTTTGGTAACCTCATCATCTTTTCCAAATTCAAATACGGGACACACTGATGCGAGGAGGGGAGTATAAAGTTATAGTCCAGGCAACGAAGACCAAAAAAGGCCGAATAGGGGAAATAATTCGTGTAAAAGCCAATTTTGGCACAGTTGTAGGGGAAGGTGTCCTAAACAACATACTAAAAGTACTGATGGGTGAGGGTGGAGCTAAGGGGTGGGTGGGGGTTTAAAGGTCCCTTTTTTCATTTTTTTGTGAATAACTCGAAAACTGCGTCCTGAAGCAAATAAATGTCCATATACTAAATAATTCTACATAAAATTCTCTACAAAAAAGGTCCTATACCCTTTTTCGTTGGGATTTATACAGAAGGAGATATGGAGGGAGGGGGGAAATGGACAATTTGTAAAAAATTCATGTTTTTGTTAAAAATGGCACGTGTATTCCTAAAAATGAAATCCACATCAATTATCGAATTCCTAATTATTTTCGAAATCTAAACTATCATCATCGTTAAAATGAATGGTGAGACAGTTACTGTTAACTCTCTGACAATTTTGCAAAGAACTGTCGCAGCAAAAAAAGAGCGACGAAGATGTGGCAGAGCTGTTGACCTATGAATTAACTTCATTCCCCCTGGCTCTGTTCCTCGAGGTTGGAATGCGAAAGGGGAAGAAGTCATCTCTCTACTATGTTTTGCCAGAAGAACAAATTAAAGCTTAACAACTTAAGAACAACTTAAAGCTTAAAGTACAACGTAACTCTCGATCTCACCTAAAGCACGAATGTGATAGATGATGGTTTCCTTCTTAACCACATGAAGTGGAAACCATCCTCAAACATTTCTTCAATTTGCCATCAGTACATTGCCTACGTACAGAAACATTACGGTCAACATTGTACGGTGGTTTTTGATAGTTACAGTGATGTCAACAGCACAAAACGAGCAGCGAAGAGGGCTGACAAAAACTTCGGTTGACAGTATCTGTCATGAAAGCATGATCATCACAGTTCAACAGGAGCAGTTTTTCGCCAATGAAAGGAACAAAACAAGACTGATCAACTTCCTCACCGAGAAAATGACAGTAGCAGGGATTGAAACAACTGTTGCAACTGCTCATGCATGATGCTGATAGCACTATTGCGAGGTGTGGGTTGGATAAAGCTACTGTACATCCAACTGTTGCAGTCCTTGACAGTCCTCCTCTTAGGATTGGCTCCACCATCTACCAACGTGTTCTTTATGAATCCAGGCCGTGGGAAGGTGGAGACCAAATTGTTTTCAGTGCCACAACTTCAACAGCTCCCATTTGCCAAGACGATCCTCCTCCTTCACAGCGTCTCCGGATGCGACACCACCTCGGCGATCCATGGGAAGAGCAAAGTGGGAATTGTTCACAGCTAAACCTGACCTGACACAACAAATCTCAGACATTTTCACTGATTCCTCAACATTACCTGAGGTATTGCACAGGCTGAAGAGAAGCAAGCGCCAGCCCACGAACAAAACCTCAACAAACTCCGGTACTCGGCTTTTTTGAGAGCATCGACGAAGCCGAAATCTGATATGGCCACTCTTCCTCCTACCAGAGGAGCTTCGAAGCAGCACTGGTTCAGAGTGTACCTACAGGTATATCTATTTACATATCGTTGTCAAATACTGTTTTGTTTTCATTACAAATATCTATTTGAGCTAAATACTTACGTTGGTCTTATTAATTTCTTACAGCTACAACAATGGCTCGGCAACCCCCTACCACCCACCCAATGGGATTAGGCCAGGGGAGACAATGGTATCCCACCGCCGATGACAACCAACGATCCTGTGGCACCTGACTCCATTCTCAACACCACATTTTGCCGATGCTCGACTGGGTGTGGGGTGCGCTGCAGGTGCCGGAAAGCAGGCATTGCCTGCTCCAGTGTCTGCGGCGTATGCTTCGGCTCGTGCACTAACGAGCCCCATCGAAGACACCGTCGACGATGACGATAGTTTCGATTTCGAAGATAATTAGGACTTCGATAATTAATGTGAATTTCATATTGAGGAATATACGTGCCATTTTTAACAACAAAACAAACATTTTTTGAAAATTGTCCATTTCCTTCCTCCATATCTCCTTAAGTATACATCCCAGCGAAAAAGTGTATAGGACCTTTTTTGTAGAGAATTTTATGTAGATTAATTAAGTATTTGGGCATTTTTTGCTATAGACCGCAGTTTTCTAGTTATTCACGAAAAAGTGAAAAAAGGGACCTTTAAACCCCACCCACCCCTTAGCTCCATCCCCATCCATCAGTACTTTTAGTATGTTGTTCAGGATACCTTCCCCTACAAATGTGCCAAAATTGGCTTTTACACGAATTATTTCCCCTATTTTTTTCCTTTGTTGCCTGGACTATTACTGAAAATAAAGTGTTTAAATTAGGGTTGCCACCTCTCCGGGTTTGACCCGGAGACTTCGGGTTTCAGTGAGTTATCTCCGGGCTCCGGGTTTAATTATTATTTCTCCGGTTTGTGTAAGTAAAATTGAATATGTACATATAAATAATAAAAATGTAAATAAATTTATAAAACAATAATCAAATTTATTATAGTTAGAAGACGGTAGAGCGTTGAAAAGTAAAAATTCAGATATTTCCGACGTTGCAGAACATTGTTTGAAATTAGAGCACATCATGGATCCAAATGTTAAAATTATGTTTAAAGAAAAAGATTTAAAATTAAAGAAAATCCAAGAAAGCTATATTATTAGAAACACTAAAGAACTACTCTGTAATCATTAGAATTGTACTTAATTTGTAGGAATGTGAGTTCTGAATTTGTTAATTTATATAAATAAAAAAATTGCATATGTATGCATCAGTTTTTTGTTTGGGGGGGGGGGGTTAGTCACCGTCTCCGGGCGAGAATTAGTTCTGAGGTGGCAACCTTAGTTTAAATTTCGATTTTAATTTTAATCAGTTGGCTACTTATATAACTTTACATAGATAAGAATACGAGACAATAAACATGTTTCAAAATCAGGGGCACTTAGGCATCCATTCCGAAGTAATAATTTGTTCCTTCAATAAGTACAGTTAAAAGATGCCCCATAGTGGGAGTTTATCCTTATCTACATTTTACGATATTTCGGCTTTTCTGACTTGTCGGCTTAGTCAGATCTCGCCGGAAATCAGTCAACGAGATTTCACGCGAATTACAATGCCTCCATCACTTCCGGTCGAAGTTGCACGTTGCAAAAGAAGTAGCAACGAATATCTAAAGAAACATGAATACAGTATTGTCAAGGGCTAATTCTATCTTTGCCTTCACGCTCAGTGTTTTAGCAGGATTAACATTTTGCTGTTTCTTGTCAACTGCATTTAATGAATACAAAGCCAAAGTGTCCATAAGTACTGTAAAATCTGTTGTGTAAGTAAAAACGGAGCACAAATGCACGGATACTAGATTTAAGTAACACGATATTAAATTCTTTTCGGAAGTGATTTATTTGGTTAGGGTTGAGTAAAATTGTTTATGGGTTTATTTATTAAAAAAAAAAAATATCAAAATGTAAACTTATAAATCTACGATCTTGAAAATATCGATTTGGATCTCAATCTATCGTCATCCGGTATGGATTTTTTCCTTCTAGCTAGAACTTTAATAGGTAAAAAAAAATAGCGATTTTATCTAAAATTAATTTAGAGCTAAAATCACTATTTTTTTCTGAATTTGTTATCGAAAATTCTCTACTATTCGATAAGAACGATCTCAAAGAAAATGAGCTTCGTTGGCAATCACATTTGAGAAAAGCGATGAATGCATGAAAGGATAAATAGAGCCAGGTGTTACCCGAGTGCCCCCAAAATGATCAAAATACAAATTTAATACAAAAAAAAAAAAGGAATCTAGTACCTTAATTCCAAAAGATTTATTAATTTTATTGTTCAGAATACTAGTTAATAATGTGGGACTGCTTGAATTGGGATTCAAAACCTAAACATACTGAAGAATAGTTTACTTAGAAGAAGGATAATTCTCACTTTTTTTTTAAATGGTGGCCTTCCTTTTTTATCAAGAATCTAAAATTCCTTTCATTTTCTGATCCGTAATAACCTGAAGCTAAGCAAGAAGCTTTCATATGATATTCATGGCACAATGTTTGATTTGCTTACATGAAACTTCAGTACCAAAAAAAAGCAGATTTCATCCTAGGAGATCAGATCATTTGTATCTTAATCAGTATTTCTGCAGACCCAATCAGAATATTTTATTAGCCTAAGTCTTAGTGTCTGTGCAACTGTATTGAAAGAATTTGTCCATTCAAATACGCCTTCGTGGCAAAAAAATTGCAGTATGCAAGTTCTTCAGCATTGTGATGAAAGGAATTCAGTCCATAAAGCAAGCTCTAAAGTACCTGGAGCCGTTATAAAAATTCAATTTTCAAATAACTTTTATCTTAAAGCCTGGACTGCCTTTCTTGTTTTTATTAAAACCACAATTTTTTTCTTATAAATTCCTTTTAAGTAATTCTCCAATCTCTTGTATTATTTCTGTAGCATCATATAATTGTATTTCAACCAAACATTGAACGGGATTTTGGAAGATATGACTTTCGGAGCTAAAAGCTCTTTTTGTA
Source organism: Thereuonema tuberculata (assembly GCA_023159025.1). NCBI lineage: Eukaryota > Metazoa > Arthropoda > Chilopoda > Scutigeromorpha > Scutigeridae > Thereuonema > Thereuonema tuberculata. The sequence continues at coordinate 56,683 of JAFIDM010123480.1, read as the reverse complement.
CCTATCTCAAATATTAAAAAGTGAAAATAAATTCCATATGACACACATCAGTTAAGTTCAAATTAAAAATTTATAGAACATTAAAATACAAACAAGGGAACTTTCGCATTCCTTAACTAAAATGCTTCATTGGCCTGAAGAGATTTTGGTTTTACAAATTATGCTTTATATACAATTTCTCATTTTATGTAGCCTATATTATCTTGACATTGAAGTCAGTTGTTGATTGGTACTTCATATGTGTTCTGTATTGGAGTTGTCTGGAATCCGGTGAAGCTGAATTCATTGGTGGGTCATTCCATGTCAAATCAACTAGTCCATTTTTTATCATATCTCAGAATTTGAGATTGATTTTTTTTCCAAGTTTTAGAAACAAATTTATGAGACCCGTATTTTTTTTTTTTTTTT